>JAUESE010089395.1:0-11300 GCA_032274725.1 Malacoctenus triangulatus | reverse complement strand
TTTTTTTCATGTAATGCAGCCTCCAATGTTGCTCCATTGTTTCAGGATGGTTGTGGGACAACCAATGGGACCTTTTCAGTCAGAGTGGAGAGCGTGCCCTGCTGCGATGAGGCTCTCACATGTTCCCGCTCCATCGTCCTCGACCTGCAGGTGGATGACAATATCCGTCACTGTTCCATTCCTCCATTAACTTTCCCTCCTTCCCTCGCATCTTGGCGCCAAACGCAGTGGTGGAGATTTTGAGCTGAGCGACAAAAATGAGCTGATGAGAGTCTGTTTTCGCGCAGGGCGAGTGCACCCTGACTCTGAGCGACATGAGGGTGACCAGACAAGTCCAGCCTGGCTGGATGTTGCAGCAGGAGCCACTTTACACCGTGCACAATGTGGGGCTCTACATCATCGTGGCAGTGCCGAGCAGGGGGCTGACGCTCATATGGGACAAACACACCCGGATCACCATACAGTTGCTTCCACGCTGGAGGGTGACTAAGCATGTTTAACAAGCATTTAACCATGAGGATATGAAAAAAGCTTTAAAAAATAATGCGTCTTTTCCTTAACCTTCTGAAACAGAGCAAGGTCTGTGGCCTCTGTGGGAACTTTGACTCCAACGAGATGAATGACCTGCAAACGGGCGGCGCCGCAGGTAATCCCTGTTGATATTTACTTTGTGTTGCGACACTTTGAACATGGAGACAAACAACAATGCTCTGTTCGACGCAGTCGCCAGCCCGACGGCCTTCGGCAACGGCTGGAAGGCCGACTGGCCTCCGTGTTCCGACGTGACCACCGAGACGTTTCCCTGCGAGCGCCACTCGTACTGCTCGGCCTGGGCCCAGCGGCGCTGCATGATAATCACAGGGGACACTTTCAAAGACTGCCATTTAAAAGTAGGTGTTGTTTCCCAGTGTAGGTGCCACACCAACACTAGACCCGATGCTGAGGCGACAGCACGCCTGGTCTCATTGCTTTCCTTACACACGACCCCTCCCCAGGTAGACCCGGAGCCGTACTACCACGCCTGCGTGCAGGAGTCCTGCTCCTGCGAGTTTGAGGGGAAGTTCCTGGGTTTCTGCACGGCTGTGGCTGCATACGCAGAGGCCTGCAGTGACCAGGAGGTCTGCATAAACTGGAGGACCCCCGACCTGTGTCGTGAGTTAGGAGCCTTTTAACCTTTAGAATCAGCCTCGTGCAACACCGAGCTGTGTTTTTTCAGACTTCAGTCTATGTATAAAACAGCCTGAAAGAACAAACTGTGATGCTTCACTTCCAGCGGTCTACTGTGACTACTACAATGAGCAGGGCCAGTGTAGCTGGCACTATGAAGCCTGTGGGAAGGTGATGACCTGTGGCAAAGGACACTCTTTCGATCACAGGCTCGAAGGTAACGCACACTTCCCAGTGCAGTTTCTAGAATTATTGTTGAGGTCATTAAAAACAATAGGTAGAGAGGTGTAATAATTGCAATATGTATCCATATTAGGCTGTTACCCCAGATGCCCCAAGGAGGCTCCGTACTATGATGAGAACACTGAGGAATGCACCACACTGAGAAACTGCTCCTGTTATTTCAATGAAACCATTGTTCCACCTGGGGAAGTGGTGAATATATTCTCTGTTGAATGGTATGTTGAACACTTCATATACATGTAATTGCTCTTTAAATACATTTCTCTGGTGAAACTCATGTGATAAGTCACCAGAATGAGTGAAGATTGATTGTTGTCACTTTTTTTTTTCAGCTACTGCCAAGATGGAACGATTCACTGCCGTGAGTAGGAAAAGAGTTGTTTGTTTGTTCTGCTTACTTATTAACCTTTTCCTAAAGTATGAGAAAATATTGCCATTCAAAATTAATAGTTTGTCATGGTTTGTGTTAAAGGGGTTATAAATGATGTGTGCTTTCGCAGGACCTACCCCCAGAATGCCAACGCTTACCACTCCTTCTTCCCCAACAGCACCTGTCCCAACTCCATCAACAACAGCTATTACCACCATGTCGACAACAACTTTGAGTACGACAGCTTCCGCGACCACAGAAACGACGGCGCTTTCAACCACCACCCCGCTGCCGACGACAATCGCAACTTCCACCACTGCTGCACCGACAACCTCTTTACCTACTACAGAAACAACCGAGTTGTCCACAACCACCACACCAATGACAACCATCGCAACTTCCACCACTGCTGCACCGACAACCTCTTTACCTACTACAGAAACAACCGAGTTGTCCACAACCACCACACCAATGACAACCATCGCAACTTCCACCACTGCTGCACCAACAACCTCTTTACCTACTACAGAAACAACCGAGTTGTCCACATCCACCATGCCAACAGCATTTACAACTTCTCCAAGTACTGCACCGACAACTCTTTTGACTTCTATAGAAACAACTGTGCAGTTAACTACCACCACTCCAATGACAACAAATGCAACTTCTACCACTGCTGGACCAACGACTCCTTTAACTACCATAAAAACAACTGAATTGTCCACAACCACGACTCCAATGACAACAGTTCCAACTTCCACCACTGCTCCAAATGTCTCAACTACCACTGAAATACAGTCAACAGAGCAATCCACCACAACTTTTACTACTGAATCCACCACCTCAAATCACTTGCCAACTTCAGCCACCGCTCCACCAACAGCATCTACTTCAGTCGTGACTGAAGTGTGGACAACAGGGCCTGACACCACCACCACATTGAGCTCGACCACTGCTGGGACCGTAACCACTGAGCTAACACTGACCACTTCTACTGGCACAGCTTCCACGGAGGTGCACTCAACAATGGCCCCACCCTCCACCACAGCAACTTCAGCAACCACAGAAATATGGTCAACAAGCCCGAACGCCACCTCCACGTCGGTCCCATCCTCCACTGTTGCTTCAACAACGACTGAAAAATGGTCGACGACTCCGACTGTAATTGTAACTCCCACAGAAACGCACACATATGCGACTTCTACGACTACGCCTGAGCCCACGACAGTAACAGACACCCAACCAACGCCCTTAACCGGCACAACTACAGGTCCTGTAACCAGTCACCAAGTATCAACCTCTGTGATATCCACCTCTCATCCCTCTTCCACGACCACTGGAGTATTCACAAATGCAACAACTGCCATCAGCACATTTTCGACTGAAACAACAGAAGCGACGACAACCGAGGGTCTGTGTTCAAGAATTGTTCTCGGAGTCACTAAAATTTCACGTGATTCATCCGAAAACTTATTTTTTGTCTGCTCTGCCTGTGCTTGTTGTCGTCTGCAGTCTGGTCAACCACAACCACGTGTGTATGTAAAGATCTATTGAGGAAAAAAAGCTGGGCGTGTGGTGAGACGTGGACAGAGGACTGTTTCATCAAGAGCTGCGTTGATAAGAGGATTGAGCTGACGCCGGTGGATTGCCCGAAACCTTTCATACCAACTTGTCCCAGGGGCCGAGTTTCAAAGGTCCAGGACGAATGCTGTGAAACGTATAAATGTGACTGTAAGCAATTCCTTGTCTATCTGTGACACTATTGCATCACCCCCCTGCTGATGCCGGCTGAAACAAGCACTGATGTTTTGTTCTTAGGTCAATGCGAGCTGTATGGCGACCCCCATTATGTATCGTTCCAAGGGGTAGCGTTTGATTTCCTCGACCAGTGCACGTACACCCTCGTCGAAGAGCAGTCGCCCCGTCACGATCTGACCGTCGTCGTTGACAACTTCTTCTGCGTGCCCGGCCTCGACGGCTCCTGCGCCAAAGCAGTCATCTTGACATATCACAAAAATGTAGCATCGCTCAGAATCGTCCCTGAGTTGATGACAGTGCAGGTACCATTAAATCTGAATCCCCTCGTTTGAACAACTGTCAGTTTCAAAATTTCCCATTTTTCAACCCAAATCAGAATGATCACAGTCCATAAACGGAGTAAAACTTTGATCTTGTCCATCTCAGGCCGCACTGAACAATGTGACCGTACAGCCACCGTACGAGGAGCTTGGATTCAGGTTCGAGACCACGGGGTACATGGTGTCGATTTATCTCCCAGAGATCCGCTCTCATGTCTCCCTGACACCATCCTACACTCTCGTGGTCAACCTGGCGATGGAGCACTTCCTCAATAACACGCAGGGACAATGTGGTAAGCAGCATGAGATAAGCACAAGTCTTAAAGTGGCCTCATGCTTTCTGAATGCTTAAATTTAAAGGCTAAAGTGTCAACCTCTATTCCCCCTCTAGGTGTGTGTGGTGGCTCATCATGCATTCGCAAAGGAGGCCAGATTGAGGACGACAGTTGTTGCGATAAGACATCCTATGACTGGGTCGTGCCAGATCTTTCAAAGCCAGCCTGCAATAATGCACCCACTAATGTGCCCTGTGACCCTGGACCGACCTCAGTCCCGCCCTTTACTCCTACAACCTCCTGCCCTTCAAAACAACAGTGTGACCTGCTGCTCCACCCGTAATCTCCTCACACTATCACACACCAGCACTCAGCACTGTGTTTTGATGCGTGTGGTGCAAACAAATATTCAAGCTATCGTCCCCTGAAACGTCATTAAACTGATTTTATTGACAGTCCAAATTACAAGTTTGCTTTGACATGTGACCCAATCTGTGACACGTACCACACAGTAGCAGCAGGCTGTCCACTGATCAACCTCTGATCCAAGTCTTGTTTTTTTTGTTTTGGTTCTCAGGGTGTTCGAAAACTGCAGCAGGTTGGTGAATCTGAACCAGATAAAGAAGAACTGCGAGTTCGACTCGTGCAGGAACCAAAACAGTTCGTGCTCCTCTCTGGAGCAGGCCGCTGAAGAATGCAGGAAGGCTGGTTTCTGTATTGAGTGGAGAAAGCTGACCAACGGGAGCTGCGGTAGGCATCCTCAGGCTATCAGGGACTGACAAGTTACCTCCCAGAGTTGCACCATTGTCCCGATCACATGGAGCTGTTGCACTCTCAGGTGATCTCTGCTATTGATTGTTTCATCATTGCTTGTGTCTTTGCAGATGTGGCATGTCCAGAAGGCCTGGTTTACAGAGACTGCCGCGGCAAGCTGGACGACTTCTGCTACGCAGGGTGTGGGGACTTCCCCAGCTACAAATTATGAAAATCTTATGGTAGTTTGTTGAAAATATTTACCTCTAAATTTTGCTTGGCAGGCAGTCTTATCCGGGGGCTTCCCATGAAATGACCATCGAGGGTTGTTTCTGTCCCCATGGCCTGCTCAGGGCAGGGAATCACTCCAACGTCTGTCTACCTGAATGTCCCTGTAAGTGAGATCCAAAGCAAAGAATACATCTGTCGTCAGGAGAAAAATACACCCTTCCACAGTGTCAACATCCAAGCATGGACAAGAGTCAGCAGCATGTCAGAGTTTGGTCAGAAACACACAGGAAAACTGAAAAAAAACTGCAAGATTTTGAAAGCTTAAGTTATCTTGGGAAACACAGAACAAATCACTCGTTCCACAGACTATATTTACCCATTTTTACAGCAATGAAATCAACATGAAAGCAGACACACTACTCCAGCTGAAGCCAGATAGGGCATTTAAGTGACTTTCTGCATTTCCCCCCCAACACAGATTGTAAAGGACCAGGAGGAGAACCCAAACTAGTAAGTATCTCGTCTTCAAAGTGCTGATTCCCTTCCGGTTTAAAAAAAAGTAATAAAATTATGATCATATTTATAATAAGTAAATACCTAAAGGTTTCTCTGCCTGTCCTGCAGCCTGGTGAGGTTTGGCAGTCCGCCTGTATGACGTGCAAGTGTGACAACCAGACCCGGTCAGAGGTGTGTGTTTTGAAACCTCCTGGCCCGGCTCCACGCTGCAGCCCCGGTGCAGTTTTGGTGAACACCTCGTGTTGCGGTCAACAGGCTTGTGGTAAGAACTGTCGTTCCTCATGATGACGACTTTTTGTTTGCTGCGACTGCACGCGTGTTAAAAAATGGCCTGTCGTCTGTCTTGCAGTTCAGAAATACTGCCATTATCGAGGAAAAACATATAGAGTGAGTCGTGTTTTCTGCAAAAGAACCAACAAAATAAAAACAGGAAAGTGTTTTGTTTTATGTTTTGTTCTTACATCTCTCACATCTGTGTATAGGTTGGAGACAAATGGAGGGATGCAGAACACCCCTGCAGGTCATTCAGTTGCAGTACAGAAGGAATTCAAACTGAAACTGCCATCTGTCCCACTGAAAGCTGCCCTGAGGTACTTTGTCCCTCCTGAAAAAATGACCACAACAGCTCACTTTAACCATGTGGTTTCAATTCAATCTGCTTTGATCATTGACAGAAGAGTTGTTCAAATTTCATTCATCCTACCTTCAAATCACAATAAACCAGGAGAAATCTGCTGTTTTTCTTCTCCAGGAGAACAGAGTCTGGGATGATCATCACTGCTGCTTCACGTGTGAGTGAGCTCATAGTGTTAAAACAAAAACAACCTCCAATCAGATGCACACAGCTGTGTAACACTTGCTGTTTTCTGATCACAGGTAACAGCAGCTGTGTTCCCATGATGCAGAACATCAGTTTCACCGTGGAGAACTGTACCACTGTTGTGCAGATGCCTGTGTGTCAGGGACACTGCGAGTCTCTGCCCAGGTGAGAGGAAATAACTCAGGAGGGACACATGACTGATTCAATGGTGGTCAATCTACCTAAATCCCAAATAAAGTGAAGAAAAAGACAGAATTCTAAAGAAGTTGTGTATGAGTGTCGGCATCCCGAGTGCTGTGGAACTCTCCCTGCTCCAACACACCTGAATCAAATGAAGGCTCGTTAGCAGGCTACTGCAGAGGCCTGATGATGTTTCACTGATTCAAACCAGGTGTGCCAAAGCAGGGAGACGTCTGAAACTCTCAGAGCCCCTCTGCCCCCCCCTTAACGTGAATCTGCTCCGCTCCTGCCAGCAGGATGGTGTTGCACGGTGACTTGCAGATCGAGCAGGACAGCGAGTGCTGCCGGCAGCAGACCTCCGAGAGGAGATCGGTGATCCTGCGATGTCACGACCTCACCACCAGAGCGTACACCTACCAGCACACAACGAGCTGCGAGTGCAAGGCCTGCAAGATGTGGCGGTGAACCCTTTCAGGCCACGCATCCAATACATGATCAAACTCGAATGCGATTCAAATGGAGTATTTTTTTTTAACTCTGTGAATATGTTCTTTGTTTACTGAAGTGAATTATTATTAATCGACAACTTTGAAATCAAGTGTGCAATTTTAAAATGAAATGACTTGGTATTCATCTTGTGTTAATTTTATACAGAAAATAAAAAGTCGTCCTAAAAATGCCTTTTTCATCAGTTTCAAAGCATTCTGCACTCATAATTACCGATTCATGCAAAACACAGAACCTATGAAGCAACCAACAACCATAACCTGTTTGTAATCCTTGAACATAAATGAATAAAGGCCAGTGGAAAAGAAACACGCCTCTGCATTATCAATGAAATGTTTGGTTGCTTCACTACTCATAGACTCTCATGTTTTTTCTTGGATGAGTTGAACTGATCCAGAAATGCTTCTCTCTCTATTTCTTTCATTCAAACAGTTTAATCACTTGCTTTCAACAACATCTAGATAAACTCTGCATGCAAACAAGAATCATCTTTACAGTGAAATAAATACGAGTTTGATTAAACACTAATAATCGACACAAAACTGACAGTTCAGAATCACAGAGAGCTCTGTGTTGTTGCAACACATGACTGACCAGGAAGCATCATCACCTTTGATATCTTCCCCCTCCCTCCTGCCTCCTTCACCTTTGTTTCGGCCTTGCCGCGTGTCACGGTGGAAAGACAACAGGCCCTGACAAAACGAAGCTCCCAGCAGATAACAGATAACTCCTTGTGTGCTAATGGGGTTTGCACCAAGTCCGGGTTGTCATATGTACATAAGTGCTCACCTTGCTGGTTTAACATTCACTAAAACAAACAGGTCACTTCAGACGACCATCCTTGCTTTACCTTTGGATTTAAGTCCTCTTGAGCGCTGATGGATCCTTTGATCAAGCCCTGCTCCAACAAACAATGACAGGCATTCAATTCCAATTGATTTCTGTGATGAAAGACAGGGGGAGCTGCTTTGCTTTCAATCTATAAATTAATCATCCACCATAATGTCCCACTTTTTATTCATATAAAGGGTTGCTTTTATGTAATTAACTGACGTGGTTTATTTGCAAACAACTCTTCTCAGAGAGAAGTTTTTTTTAACTTTGCTTCAAGTAACCCATGCTGAATTTAAACTAAAATAAGAGTGTGCTACAACACATCCGCTCTTCTTTTGAAAATATAATGTGTCAGAAATATATTGAGCATAATGAAGCATGAATTTTCTCAAAGTATATGACCACCAAAGTGCATCTATCAAGTAGGACTGCAGCTGAGAATAGTGTTTATTTTATTTTATTTTGTTGGTCATGTCAAGTTCTTGCTAACTCTGACATGATTGACTTTTCAAAATTAAGTCTCCCAAAAACTGATGTAATGTTCAAATGTTTATATGCTTGAATCAACTCCGAAGTGCCAAACACACCAGTATTTGCAGTATTGCTCATTTACATGTAAGGAAAATATACAGTTAACAAGCAAGCCAAAGGGAAGTTCTCAAATTACTGTCTGAAGAATTTACAGAAAATTTGTATAAAAAGTTAAATATAAATATATATATCGACCATCGACTACCTCATCGATCTACCACGTGAAGCTTCAGGACTGTGAGTCGGATGTGGTAGTCTGCAGCCCGGGGGCTCCACAGGGGACGGTGCTCTCCCATTTTCTCTTCACTTGGGACTACCGTTACAATTCTGGGAGCTGTCACCTCCAGAAGTTCTCTGATGACACAGCCATTGTTGGGTGTGTGTCTGAGGGGAACGATAGGGAGTGCATGACCGTCATCAACAATTTTGTCAGCTGGTGTGGGCAGAACCATCTCCAGCTCAATGCCAGTAACACGAAGAAGATAGTCATTGACTTCTGCAGGAGGAAGATGCCCCAGCCTGCACAGGTGAACTTCCAGGGTCTGGATATTGAGATGGTGGAGACCTACAGATACCTGGGTGTTCACCTCAACAACAGCTCTGTCTTGAACTGTTCCCTGAAACCCGTGAAGGAGGTGGGTGAGAGGACAACGTCAGCAAAGCTCCCATCCATCATGGACAACCCCTCTCACCCACTACAGGAAACATTAAGGGCTTTAAGCAGCTCCTTCAGCAGCAGACTCAGGCTTCCCCCCTGCAAGAAGGAGCCCTACCGCAGGTCATTCCTCTCATCTACAACAAGACTATACAACATCAATATCACTGGCTGATGCCATACAAATCATACCCATCATCTCCATACAGTTTATCTTTGCACTGTAAATTTTTCTTTTTATGTTTGTGTAAATGGTGTGTTCTTTCTTTCAATAGTCTATATTTTGTTATTTTTGCACATACCTATTTTATTTATCTTATTTTTATTCCTTAATTAGTTCTATTTTACTTGTTTGCATATTTTTTCAATGCTGCTGTGACATACAAATTTCCCCCAATGGGGGATCAATAAAGATATATTCTATTCTATTCTATTTTTTCAGGCTATAATCCTTCCTTGTCGTCACTGCAGGACGTTGACAGGTTTCAAAACAGGATTATGCAGGTTAACACTGAATGGTGTGGGACTTAACGTCAGACAACATGCGAGCAACTCCCAAATGAGTATTTGCAAAGGTCCCTGAAATCCAACACATAGGAGGATATTTACTTTCCTGAGTTTGACCTGCCCCAAACAGCTTGAAAGAAAAAGAGACAGAGCGAAGGAGTCTCTTGTGCCTTGTGACAGGCCGCTGAATGCACAATGAAACTCCTTCATAGCCATAAAACCAAAATGGAGGACTGATACAATTGCATTGAAGCATCTTCTTGATAAATGGAGAAAAGTGACCTGGCAGAAGAGTTTGTTTGCGTCAAGGAGAACAGAGGCATCAAAATGTACATTTTATTACTGACTATTTTGTAGGGCCTCAAAGATGCTACTTTGTTCATCATTATTTCTGCTGACAAACTTTCAACAGCCCAATTAGATCAGTTAAGGCAGTTCTCCATCTTGACAATGGGACACAATTTAAACATAATTTATGTTCAGGTTGATTTGATAGACAGAAGGAAAAGAGGCACCAAAAATATTAAGAATTACAAGTTTGTGCTTTAGAGAATATGTGTTTCTTTTCTGTGTCTTTTCATATTTTTTTCCACAGTGTATTGTAGCATTTTGGCGTAATTTTTCAAAAAAGGTTTCCTTATGCCTGTATTTGCCAGATCACTTCCTTTTAAACCTTTCAGATAAAAAATAAAAGTTTATTTTTTCGGCTGAATATCCAAATGATATTTGACTGCACCTGTTTATCATGGTAGAAAAAGAATAAAAATTCTTTTCTTTAGATATAATTTCTACTCACTATAATCAACAAGTTGCACTTTTAAAAGACATTGCAGAATTATACAAATCAAAGTTTCAAATAATATTTTTTTTAAATTCAAGGCAACGTAGAATTGTATTCTATTTTTGCCATACTCATTCTTTACCAAAACACTTTAAATCATCGTTGTTTTAATTTATAAATAAGGAGATTGGCTTTTTGTTGCAAGTGCAGTTGTCAGTTGCATCAATCTTTCCCACTAGGGGGCGCAACTAAACAGTGGAATATTTTAGTTTTTTCCTTCAAAGTCAGTTGCCATGTCCTGTTTGAGATTGTGATCATCAGTTAACCTTTTTACAGAACCAACAGCTAAAAAACCCCCAAAACCTCTCAGATATTTCAAGTAAAAAAGTAAAAAACAACAACAACAATAACAAAACAATGAAAATAATGCCTTCCTTGGTTTGTAAGAATGACATTTCACCCCAATATTAATTGAGACATTTTGCCTATGAGATGGCAACGTATCACCAGTTCGAGCACTAATTAAATCTCTGTAACTCTTGATTCACAATATGAAAAAAGGCAAAGCTGAATATATACTTACTTCTTTGGTTTTTCATCTGGTGCGATTTTATTTCTTGATTAGATATATTATTCCAAGAAACACTCAACGGTGTGACAGCGTGACAAGGTGCCAGCGTCACAATGGAACGCAATAGCCGTCTGGCTTTAATTCTATTTTATCACAGAATCTGGACATCTGGCTGGTTTATTTCTTCACAATATTTTGAAAGGTAAGTTATTTCAGTTTCAGTTTTTTGATTTCTTTGTTCTTTTTTCTTCAGGATAAACCAGAAATAATCGAGTTTGTGT
>JAUESE010089379.1:0-12705 GCA_032274725.1 Malacoctenus triangulatus | reverse complement strand
AATGTGTGTGATCAGATCCAGCAGCTGTCCACATCAGATGGCTGCTCCTGCCTGTGATGCTGCTGCTGCTGCTGCTGCTGGCTGCTCTGTGGTTCCACTGGAAGGTACTGTCCACCTCTCTGTTGATGGCAGGGAAGCTCTCAGCCTGGCTTCACTGCTGCACTCATGTCTGTGTGCTGTGGTGTCTCTACAGACCAGCAGGGGGCAGAGTGTGGACAGACAGAGGGACATGGAGCTGGTTCCCATGGACCTCGGTGTTGGTGCAGCTGAAGGAGGCTCGGCTGATGTGGATGAAGCTCAGGAAGCAGCATCGGTCCTCTGAGGAGTTCTGATCTCACAGGAAACACGCAGCTCATCACATGTTTTCATTCCACAAAGCGGGGCCGGCCCAAGCCTCCATGGGGCCCCAAGCAACATTTGATTTGCAGGCCCTCTATTTCAGTCAATATTGTTTGTCATTCACACACCTACATGAACTCTATGCAGCTCTGGCAGTGTTGTTTACATCCTGTTGACGGCCAACAATGCATTTCTTCTGGATTGGCATTTCTAATCGTCTTCCCTCTCTTCTGGCTCCAAAGACCGACTCCTACTGGCACCCACTCCCCCGCTGGGTCCCCAGCGCTGACCATGACTGGTTAAACGTAGACCCAGACCATCCACACCCGTACCACGCCAATTACTGGTGGAGACATGCCAAATACATGGCACAGGCCCACAACATGGGCGCCTGTTCTGTCTGTCTGTGGGACAGTGATCCAAATCACCGTAATCCTCCTCCTGGTTTTCTCGGTAATGATTTGTGGTATCCCTGTAACATCTTCCTGCATACGCCGCCTTGTTAACACACACTTACTGTCCCTGGCTCACCAGTCCGCCCTCATCATCGTCCCCCCACCTGAGCAGACCCACATCCCTGACTCAGACCACCCTGACCCTTTCCCCTTCCCCTTCTCTTTGTACTTTGACCCTGACGAGGTGCAAACCGTGTCCTGTAAATAGGCTTTTCCCTCCTCTTCTGGCTCTGTCACAAACCAGAGATGCTTTCGTCTCACAAAAACAGCATTTCATCTCTTCAGTGGTGATTTATGAAGGAATGTTTAAGACCCCGGTCGGCGTAATGTTCCACATGTTGTTTCATCACCCTTGTAAAATTGTTTCTTAAAGGTGCTATATGTAGGATTTTTAGTAAAAGCTATATTTAAAAAAAAAATAATAATACCTCAAAACTACGTTTAGAGGGGTGCGGAATGGAAATACAGTGTTTTCTCAAAAAATTTTATTTCTCCTGAAAATAATAGAAATAGAATAGAAATTTTGACGGGTTCGACAATGGCGTTGTGTTTACGTCTACAAGCCAATAAAGTTTGCCGATAGCAGGTTGCCAGTTAAGGCAAAATGGCGGAGTTGGCAAAACAACAAGCTGCTTCAGAGTCCCAGACGTTATCTGCAGAAAACCTGGCAACACGCTGGCAGCTGGTTGTTTTGCCGACTCCGGCATTTTGCCGTATTTTTTTTTTTTTAAATATAGCTATA
Organism: Malacoctenus triangulatus; assembly: GCA_032274725.1. Classification (NCBI taxonomy): domain Eukaryota; kingdom Metazoa; phylum Chordata; class Actinopteri; order Blenniiformes; family Labrisomidae; genus Malacoctenus; species Malacoctenus triangulatus. The sequence continues at coordinate 11,169 of JAUESE010089379.1, read as the reverse complement.
TTACTAAAAATCCTACATATAGCACCTTTAACTGATTGATCTATGATGATCGGAAGGGGGAATTGTTGTGGCAAATTATTTTTACTCAAGTATTTTACTCGTAATTTTTCATTATTATTACTCATTATTTTAATCATTTTGCAGCCCTGCACGATGCATCTTTCACAGGCTGAGAACACATAACAGCTGCAGCCAATAGAACACTCGCTCATTGTGCTCATACCATATGATTCACTTTTGTTGTTTTTGTGCGACTCCTGACCCTGAAACTTTTTTGCCATATTTTCTTGTGTACTTCTCTCCCATCATTTCCTGGCTTCTCCCTTGCTGCCACACTCGGGTGCACCTGCACCCTCAGGAATCGCCTGTTTTCCACACATCCCAGCAGAAAGCACTGTTTCTTACACTTTTCCCTCATCCTATTTTTCAGTACAAGAAGTGACCGCACCGATTCAGGGGGGGCGCACTCATCTCTCAACTATGAAGCTGTGTAGATGACCTGAGTCTCCTTTTGCTTATTCTGCCTTGAATAAAAAACTAAAGACCAGATTGATCTTCTCTTGGATTTATTCACAAGAAATATTCCATCACACACGTCTTTACACATGTATGTGTTACACGTTGAATTGAAGCTGTTGCTGTATCTCCAAAGGTAGAAAAGTCAGAAACATGAATAACAAAGCAATCATACTATGAATCATATCAATGAATAACTGATGAATCATGTCCAGGGTGCCACATACGGTCTTTCATCTTAAAGGAGCACATCCAGCTGCAAGAGTGGCCTGGCTTTGATTTACACAAGTCCAAGATTCCAACACAACGTTCCAACATTTTGGTTTCAAAACATGTGCAACTGCAATGTGCAACAATGAGTTGTAGTGGAAAAACAACAAAAAACCACCTGTGTTTTAGATGTGCAGTGTGTACGCACGTTGGGAGGCGGAGCCAGTGTACACTTTTTTTTCTTGGCAGGAGGCAGCGGTGCAGCGAAGCTTTAGCTACAGAGGCAGTCAGAATCACAAGGTTCACACCAACAGCACTCTGTGTAAACTGTGTTTTTGTTCAATAATATATCTTTGATCATATAGATATCACCATTTATAAATGGAAAAAATTAATTACTTTAAAAATAAAATTCTATTGCTCTTGGGGCCCCCTTAGTGGCCTTGGGGCCGTAAGTCGGCACTTAAGTTCACTTCTGCCTTGGGCCAACTCTGCCACAAATTCTAAACCAGCTTTATGGCTTTGAAAATGAACATAAAAAGTAAATAAGTTTTTCTGTTATCCTGTGAGAATTTTTCAACAAATATGTATGAGTGTGTGTGTGTGTGTGTCTGTGCGTGTGTGAGAGAGGGGGAGAGTGAGTGGGCAAAATGGTGGAGAGTGACAGGACAAGATGGCGCACGTGACTTCGTCACATGATGTGGCGTGCTAAATCTGATGAGACAATGGTCACAGCTCTTCCTGCTCCCAGTGGTCCTTCAAAGGGCACACGAGGGAGAAACGAGTCACTGAACACACTTAACATTCACAAAAGGGTAGCGCCGCTACACAATTATGCACACTGGCAATCACGGGTTCTCCGGAGGTCACGGGAGTTATGTCGTGTAGTGGTGTGCATATGTACTGTACATGTATGTAGAGTGCGTGGTGCATGGGGTTAGAGGAGAGAGAGAGGCGCGTACGTTCCACAGTGGCTTGAGGGAAAACACTTAAACAGCGCGCTTGGCATCTTACGGCCAAGCCGACACAAAGGGCTACTAGCCTGATGCTGGACGGATCAAACAACGCAGCTTTTGCGGCAACAGCTTCAGTTACAGATGGGACCTGGTGGTCCTGGAAACAAATAAGCAAAAGAAGAAACAAAACGGAGCACGGAAACAGTTCCAAGACAAACACAGATCACGCTAAGCTAGCAGTCTCTGCCCAGACACAAAGCTCTTCTACTTGACGTCGCTTGTTGCGACGAGCGTGCTTCCTGGCGTTGGCGATCCGTTGATGGGAAATGTGTGGGGAAGTTCTGCAGCGTTCTGCAGGAGGGTGAGTTTGGCTGGTTTTGAGGAGCAGCGAGGAACCAACTGAGTCAACCCGTAGGAGAAGCGGCGCCTCTGCAGCTTCTCTGGGAGAAAGCCTTTTCTCCAAGTACGCCAGATGAGAAGGGTAGCCGTCTGGCTGCCGATAAAATCCAAAGGAAAGTCTGGCAAAAACAGTTCACAGTTCCCCCCTCGTCCAGGGTGGAACTGCAGCCCGATCATGGTGCAATGTGTGGACTTGGGTCCCCCCTCGGGAGCCAGGGAAGGCTCCATAATCACGTAGTGACCGGAACGAAAAGGGGGAGAAAAGGGGGAAAGTCCTTTTTTCTGCGCTTTCTCAGCAAAGTGAAACTGTGTCCTAAGTCGGGGTACCCACGTTGCTTGGGTGGAGGGGGGTTGCTCCCTCCCGGTGACTTGAGAGCTGATGTTCTGGCAACCTTCAGCAGACAAAGAGGACGATTTCAACACAATGCGCTGTGATAGGTTTATGCCTGGGTGCACGACCGGTTGTCTGCGGTAGGGCAATTTCTTGGTGTGACAAAGTAGGTTTCTTTGCCCCATTATTTCAGGTAACCACCTTTAGTGAGTTTAGGTTGTTTCATTTTCATAATATTTTGCCACATACTTTCAAATGTCTGATCAGAACTATCCCGGGTTTGTTTTGTTTCAGGGTTTGTTTAAAGTTTGTTTGGTTGAATAAAACACACACATTTTCTCAGTTTAAATTTGCTTTATTTACTTCAAATGTTTAATTGATCAATTTACAAATTACTTACCTGCACGTGGTCATGTCGTCACCTGATTCAGGAAAGAGGAGGTGGAGCTTGTGCAGCCATATTTGTGAGCTCTCAGGGACGGAGTGAACCACGAGGAGGGGAAACCGGTTTGGGTTTACTTGATTTTTTGTATATTATGTATTTGTTGGCATCATTTGTGTTCACTGATTTAGTGGAACATATGTTTATTTGGGGGTTGTTGAAACCTGTGGGAAGGATGTAAGAAAACGAGAGAAAAGAAGCGTGCTGGTGCAATACCTACCTGAAGTGTAAGTACTTTCCGGGTAGGAGGGGTCCAAGCAATTCAGGAGGGCATAAAAGGGGAGCTGCAGTCAGTGTGCGAGGGTGTGCTTCCAGCAGTACAGATGTGTACATGTGGGTTTTCTTTTCAGTTTAGTTCATTTGTGTTGTTTCTGTTTAGCTTTCTGAACAGTTTTGTTGTAAATTTTGTAAATATTCTTTTACCCCACGTACCCACGGTGGAAAATAAAACTGGCACTAATATGGGATTCTCGCCTCTACCTCCTGCTTGACCGCTTCGGCCTGCTTCCCCACACTCGGCCAATGAGGGACGCGAATTGGGGATCGGAACTCAACTCATTTTGGGGTCCTATGATGGGTGCGATGTGTCGGCGGACCGCCATTTTGAACTGGGTTGTGTTTGAGAGGGAGAGGACATGAATATCCTCTTTATGAGGCATGGTGAAGTCCCAACAACTTGCTCATGTGGATTTGTTGGGTTTCTTCATTATTGATGTATAGCGTATATATTCTCCTCGAAAAAGCTACAAGCTGTAATTCCATAAAGGATTTTCCCACTGGATCAAGAAATGAAATGGAAAATTGAAGGGACACTTCTTTTGATATCAACCATCATCATGAACCATCACCTCTCCACACTCCCCGAACTTGGCATCTCAGGATCTGCTCTGTTATGGTTCAAGTCCAACCTCACAGGCAGATCCTTCAGAGTGTTATGGAGAAGGGAAGTGTCTAAGTTACATGGCTTAGCTACTGGGGTACCTCAGGGATCTGTGCTTGGTCCACCACTCTTCTTATACACTACCTTCAGCTCATTGATCCGCTCCCACGGCTTCTCCTTCCACTGCTATGCTGACGACACTCAGCTTTACCTGTCCTTTCCCCTGATGACACCACCGTCTCAGCTTGGATATCAGTCTGTCAGGCTGATATCTCCTCATGGCTGATATCTCCATGAGGAGATATCAGCCAGACATCTGTCAAAAACTGAGCTCATTGTGTCATTGTGTCCCAGTGTGTCCCTCCATTCCACCACAGATCACTGTCATGCCAGACTCAAATCAACTTGTGCCCACAAACTCCGCCAGAAACCTGGGTGTAGTGATTGATGACCAATTGAACTTTAATGTTCACGTGGCCTCAATTGCTCGGTCTTGTCGATTTGCCCTCTATAACATCAGGAGGATCAGACCCTACCTGACACAGTAGGTCATGCTGCAGCATGCCTGGTCTTTAACCAACCCAAGAGGGCACACGTCACCCCACTGCTAACCTCTTTTCACTGGCTTCCAGTGTCAGCTCGCATCCCTTTTAAAGCTCTTCTTCTGACTTACAAAATTGTGACAAAAACAGCTCCGACCCACCTGGATTCTCTCCTCCAGGTCTACACTACCTCTCCAACATTATGCTCTGCCTGTGAAAGACGCCTGGTGCTCCCAGCCCAGCGTCGCTCTAAGTCTCTCGCGCAACTCTTCTCCTCTGCAGCCCCCAAATGGTGGAATGAGCTATCCAACTCCATATGATCCACAGAGTCCCTTTCTAGTTTTAAAAGACATCTGAAGACTCACCTGTTCAGGGAACATTTTGGCACTTAATTATGACTCCTCTTCTCCTTGTCAGCTGGAAAGAAGGAATATGAGGATCTGAGTATTGAGTACTGACCACTGGGAAGTGAAACAAAGTGTAAGTGAGTGATTGCTGGTGCAGAAAAACCATGTCACACAAACTTCGTCCAGGACTAAATCAGCTGTGTCACTCTGAAGCTGTACTGGTGGCTGGTGTTTGATTGACAGCTGTGTACCATGTGTGTCAGCAGTAGAAGAGGATGAGGATGAGGACCGACCCGATGAGTTCCGACACTTCAGAGGAGGATGTCCAGCTTGGCGGGGGAAGGGACCATTTGCCAAAATAGCAAGCGATGGACGCAAGTGGAGATGATGCTCCTGATGGTGGTGGCGGTGCGTACTGTGAATAAAGATTTCCAAACCCTCCTCCTGCATCTGTGAGTGATTAGGTGTAAAATATGACACTCTCCGCTCTAGAGTGAGATGAGGGTCAGAGTTAGGCCAACATAGAGTGACTCTGTGTGGGTGTTGTTGTGCTTGTTTGCATATGTGTGTGTATGCCGTACCTGATGCTACCGACACTGGCGCGGTGCGAACCTGCACATAAGCTGTCTGTGTGGAGGGGGCAAAGGTGGTAGCAGTGGCTGCCCCCTCTCACACCATCCCTGAGGGTCAAAGCAACTTGATCCTCTGTGCCGTCTTTAACTCCCGCTTTGTGTGACCACAAATGCTAAGATCAAAAGTGGAATATTCAGAAGATTTATTTGTTGTGTCCAAACCCAGGTTTTTTCCTGAACTCTCAGGCATTCCTCCCAACCTTGATGTAAAGACAGATAAATCCCACCAATCATGAAGTGGAAAATTTTAACATGTTGGGGCTATCAATGTTGTTGATGGCAACAATGATAGATTCAAGTTCTTTACATGTATATGGAGGGGCAGGCTGTGGTGTCCCCTCTAGAGGCCAGCACCCTAGAAAGCCTTTACCAAAAACTGGGTCTGACTGCAATCCCCATCCCCTAAGTTTCCCTCAAAGGAGAGCTTAGATCCCCCAGCTCTCCTGTAGTTCACCATGCAATCAGGTCAATAAATATTTTTGCAGAAATACAGAATAAATTAATTCGAATGCAAAACATTCACAAAATACTGTGTGATCCTATACATTGTTGTGTTTTTTCCAGGAAAAAATGCAGCTATTAAAAGCTATTACATCCTCTTCTTTGATGCTGTATTGGAATGATTTGGCAACACATTTTGGGTAGCACTGACTTTACTTGGAAACTCCTTCAAAGTTATCAGGAAAAGCAACCATTCCTGGATTATGATGACTTAACTCAAAGATAAAGTTTCTGAATACAACGTAAAGTAAGAAAATGATGTTAAGAATGAAATGGGAATATTTCCAACAGAACAGTTTCAATCTTTCAAAACAGCTTCTTCCATTGTACAACTTCCTGATGAATGCTGTCATCTCCCGCCAACCAAACTTGCAGTTTCAAAAATAAGTGTGTCAATGAAAAACAATTTAAAAGCAAAATATACTTTCCTCTATGGTGTAGTTATTAGTTTGGCCAAATGCACCTGTGATTGGAGGGGACATGCCCCCCCCTTTCATGGTTGCTATACTGATGGTGGAAGACTACAGAACCCTGGACACAATGGAAGATGCCATTCATGCTCTTCACAGTCATCACAACCAAAAAAGCCTATTTCGCCAAATATTGCTTCTTCCAAAGTGCAGGACTAACAGACTGAAAAAGTACTTTGTCCCTCTGGCCATCAAAACTTTTGAAATCATGTTTTCTTTTTCATACTGCATATTATTGATTGCTTCAGAGTTTGTAACTGTTCTGATGGAGGAGTCTCTGGGAATAAAGTTTAAGCCAATCTTATCTTTAATCAACTTCTTCCAAAATATAATTGTAAATATCAAGGGGGGGGGGGGGGGGGGGATAAATGAAGTTATTCTCAACAGGGATCTCAGGAACATCAGTTTCAGAACCAACTGTACTGCGGTACCTGACTTGCACATTGATAAAACTCACCCAATAGACTTTGAGTTATCTTTATTTTTTGATTCATCTCATATAACATGTCTTTTAAGATACAATCCTGACTCACACTAACAAAAAGAATCCATGACAGGCTGTGACACATGCAGTGAACACAGTATCAGGAGAGACAGATAAGGGAGGAGGTGAAAAAAAAATTGATTGATTCTGAATCTGCCCCCCCCCTCCCCCCTTTGGGAGTTGCTTTGAATTTGAGGGGAAACAGCAGAAACCCAAAGCCTGTCTGAGTTAGCCTTGCTCAAAAGGGCCACAATGAGGGAGACAGCCCACTCTGCAAGACTCTGAGAAGAACTTCAATGATCATGACTTTATTCTAATTTATTTAATTGTTTTAATTCCCCACAATTCATTAAGAACTGAGATATGGAGACAGATCTGTGGGACCCCAAGGCAATGCTTTCATTCCCTCTCTGTGTGGCTGATACTCCAGGGGAATCAGAATTTGCTGCTTTCTTGAACATGGGCTAACATTGTCTGTAGCTCTGGTCCCATGTATCTGTTGTGGTGATACTGAAGACTTCAAATAGAACAGTGGTCACAAATTCTTCAGTGATACTCTTGCATGCAGGCTTGGTCCTGTAAGACCTCCAGAAACCTTTTTTGACATTGAAACTTGCCACTGCATCTAACCATTGACTGTGATCTAATCTGTTTCATACTGTCTCAATTCATGCTGATGCATCTGGTTAATCATCATGTAGGGTTGGACTATAATGGCTCCACAACATCCATTCATGCACACGTCTTTCTTGAACCAGTTTATTTGTTGTTTATATTGTTAGATGTTTTTGTTTGATTCCTCTGTGAAATGTAAATTTGTGGATTTTTTGTAGCACAAAATTGGTGTCAAAGGTGCTCATTTTGATTTTTCTGTTGAACTTTATACATAACATATTGTACCAATTGGATTTAGGAGATTAGAAGATACAACGGTTGGTGATTACTCCATACTGCATTGTAGCTTTAATGCTTCAATACTACTTACACTTGACCCCCCTTTTTTACTGATGGAGTCATCTTAGTTTACATTTTTTGCCATTCAATGAATTTGTAACTTCAAGCTGTATTGACCTCAAATATAATACACGCACACACTGATAAACACACATGAACAATTTAGCGTGTCAAGACTTCACTATTCATGAATCCCACCTGGTTTTGAAGTAAGACTGTTCAATGTAATTTGGGTGTGTGCTCATTTATTTATGCGTCTGTGTATCACTGTTTCTCATTTTTGAAAGTGTAAGCTTACCTCTTGCTTGATGTCTACTGATTTAAGAAGTGGTGCAAACCACAATCTGTTCCTAAAACATAACTTCCCTAGTGTCTTGTACAGAACTGTAATATTTGTTTAATCTTTTCAGTTAAATACTTCCCATGCTGCTTTAAATGTGTATTGTATGCTGTATTATTTGCAAAAACTTGCTGTGTGTGCTCTTACTCATGAAACAATGTGAAATACTGATTAAGACAAACTGGTGCTATAGAGTTGATTTTGAAACAAGGAATAATTTCTTCTGAATTTCCACTTGACTTTCTAACCAGGTGACACACTTTCTGACTGACACGGTAAGTAATTTTCCAAACAGAAACCAAAAATATTTCCTCAAATTATGCGAAGCAGACTCTCTTGTGAATAGTTGCAGTTCCCAGTGTTGGTGAGTGGCACCCTGAGGTGAGGTTTCAAGCTGCCTTCTGTTTCATACATATTGGGACAGCCTTGGGGCAGAATAGAGAAGGCAGCATGCTTGGATTTAATACAATTTAAATAAGGGCAAATAATTTCTCACAGTTGAATCGATGGTAAAAATTCAAACCGTCATCTTATATTTCCCGTTTTTGGTGCAGTGTGGTCCCTGTCCACACGAGGGCAGTATAATATCACTAAAATTTCATTGACGTGTGTAAATCAAATGGAAACGCCCAGTCTGGCAAAATTAACGGGTACATATTTGTGTGTGCCTGCGACATCTGTGGTATCAGAAAGAATATTTTTCACAGCTGAAATCAGATTGCACTTTTATCTGCACTCTGACCATGTGGACATAGTCACTTTTCACAGTGAAAATATGGAATATGTCACAGACATGAACAGTCCAATAGATAGATTATGAAAATGGACATGTTTACTGAAGTTCAAATCATGTTTGCTGTCACTCAGGTATATTTCGAATAATGTTACAGTTCAAAATCATTATTATTACATATATGGGTATGTTTTTTTTAATTAATTCTGTCACTTCTTTTCAAAGCTTTTTGAAGTAAAAATAAAAGTTGTTTCAACTGTACAGACACCATTTGGACAGTCAAGTGACAAATTTTTGTATGAGGAACGTGGAAAAAAAAGTATTCACTTTACCATACAGAGTTGTGTTTTAAGGGGGATGAACTATTTGAGTTTCCAGTGATTCCCAAATAGTGGTTTTGCTTGAGTTGCCTATCACTAATTCAAATTACTTTTGACATAGTGGGTTTGAGATTGTTTTGGAATCAGCACTCTTCTATCACTTCAAAAGCAGACTTCTGTAGTGTTTAATGGCACTATATTACTTACTACCCCTATGGTTACTGTGTGGTTACTGCGTACACCAGGGAAGTCACACATGTGGCCAACAGGCTGATCTTACGACATTGAAATTTTAAAAAAAGGAAAAAAAAACTTCTGCTGCTAATTTGTACAAAATCTTTTGTACATCTTACCATTTTCATCAAAGTAAGGACCATTCTACAGCAGTACCACCCCAAACTAAACAGCAGATGGCAGGAAAACTGTTAAACAAAAATAGGTTAAAGCAAGCTTATGTTCTACAAGAGCTACGTACAAAAGTTTGTTAGATGTAGTCAATTGCAGTTCTTCATTCTTTATTTTCTCAAACAAAAGAACTTATTTGCAACATTTTCGGACGTCAATGGTTCATCCCACTTGAAAGTGAGTTTGGCTAAATTTGACCCTTGAACTAAAATCAGCCTGACACCCCTATGGTATACTCTCTCTTGTATCACTGTCGCTGGGCATTTATCATTTCAGGTCTCATCAACGAGCACACTGCTTTCGAAGATATGAAAACAAGTTGAAAAACTGCAAATAGGAACAGTGGCCATGACTACACATGGCGACAATGGTTTCTGTTAGGTTCTTCCAATGTCCTAACGTCAGTGAGCAGTGGTAAGACAGTTTACATTAACCTGTGAGCTAAGGAGAGGACATTAGGTTTAACAAGGTTAACAAGGTTGCCAAAATGATTAGTCCTGCAATGTATTTTCTCTCTTATTGCTTTGTGCAGCTGTTTGCTGTTTCTTCTTGTAACTGGGCCAGCGACATACTGGACAGCAGTGTCTCCCTGCTGCCAACCACACCACAATGCACTGACTGTGAAAGGCATGGCCACAGGGCAAACCCATGAGCAGCTCCTCACACAAAAAGTTCTCAAGACACACCACACATTCTGAACATTGAAGCATGTCACAGGGCCACACTGTCCAATCACATTGCTGATGACTAGAGGTTTCAGACTCAATATTATCATCATACACCGTGTCAATAGACAAAGTTCCATTTCTACAACAGCAAGAAGATGGTGTACCACCAGTAGCAGCAGGGGTACACATGCACAGACAGCTGCGACTGAGGTTCTGCTGTATGATGCTTTCTTCACTCCACTGTGATATATTATTGCTGATGACAGTGTGTCGCTGTCCAGCCGGCCTTGCAGCAAAACAATCTTCTGAGTCTGAATTGGTCTTGCCTGTCTTTCCAACTGACTCATCTCTTCTGTGTTGACCAACTGTTCCAAACTTCCAGGTGGGAAGTGCTTTTATGTAGTCCATGTTTACAATTGGGCGAAGCCAAAGATCAGGGAACGCCAAGTGCTCAAAAATAAAGTTGAGATCATCTTCCCAATCGGAGTGATCAGAAGGCAGCTGCTGCAGTGATGCAATAGGATGGAGCAGATAAGACGTGTACCAGTCCCACAGACTGGCAAGCCACTCTAAGTTGGAGGTACTGTCATCGAGGTTCCCGACTCCACAGCGGCGTTTTTTCTCAAAAAAGTCAACCAGGAGGCCATAGGCTAAGTAAGTGGAGAGAAAAATAGCTGGATGCGAAGAGTAAAAGGTCCAGTCAGCTCTCACTATGCTGGCGAGAGTGGTGGTGTCAGCATAACGAAGCAGCTTCAGACTGTAACCATAGAGTGCGTCCACATAAGATAGCTGAAGAAGACCCTGAAATGAGATCAATCATTAGTTTGACAACTTTTAAAAATAGAACAATCCTTGTAAAGTACAGAGAACAACTTAACAACTCAACAAACAATAAAAAATGTGTGTGTGTGTGTGTGTGTGTGTGTGTGTGTGTGTGTGTGTGTGTGTGTGTGCACACGCAGGCGTGTTGGGGGGGTTCCAACAATTCAGAACAATAATTGGTCCTGTCACTTGTTCAGTTGAAAATTTAGAACTTTTA
>JAUESE010089346.1:490-12711 GCA_032274725.1 Malacoctenus triangulatus | reverse complement strand
ACACACACACACACACACACACACACACACACACACACACACACACACACACACACACACACACACACACGGGCGCACGTACAAACACACAGAGAAGGCGGATCAGAGATTGTCGGGGTTCCTCGGTAATCTGCTGCTTTCGAGTCAGTGTGGAGCTTTTGGGTCCGTTCATCGTGTTTGGGCTGAAAGTAGGAGTTGGTGGGTGGATGGTGGGTTCATTTGTCAGTCAGACCAGCTGTTGACTCAGGGACAAAAACAGCTCTGAAAGATTCTTTCAGGGATTCTATTTTAATTTGGCTTGTCTCTTCCCACAGTCCGATTGTTAAACACTGTAGACATAGAGGACAAGAATTGAATCTATGCGTCCCAGTCGTGTGTGAGCCGGACTGTGCTTCAACAAAATCTCCTTAACATGATAAACAAAACAAAAATAATGCATTTTTAATTCAATTCTGTTTTATCAGTCAGTTGCGTCTGTATTTAAAGTGCCGGTTGACAAAAGAATTGTTTGTGAAATGTGTTTACATGGTTCCTTTTCACATCAATCTGATTGGACTATTTCTGATTGAGGTATCAGATTATCCTGTACACATGAACATCAAGGAAAATGAACAGGCGAGTTCATGGAAAGCAAGAATATCGAAGGAAACAGTCAGAATGCTTCACGCTCTGCGACACACATGAGCCTTATCTGGATCTTACGGTGAGCTGCCATATTTGCTGTGATGAATCAAGTTTGTTGTGGGGTATTTTCTGCAAAAAAAAAAAACCTCTGAAATGTCACATTGTTGTTAAGAACACTTCAGTTGTTTGAAAATGTTTGGGAGCTGTGACCTCACTAGAGTGTTTGTGCTTTGCCACAGGCATTCATCTCCAAACTGTTTACAAGGTATGACTTGGATTAGAGTAACCAGATTACTTTTTTTCTGTTGCCGTCTACAACACACGTAAAAATATCCATAATCCTTTAAAAAGTGGTCAAACTGTAACAAGAGCATCTGAGTCGGTATCACAGAAAGCCAGGAACAAAAGCTGCCATTAGTTGGAAATAATCTCCTCATTGTGGGTTTTATTTACTTGCTAAATGAGGTTGGATAATTGCTCACAGCTGTGCATAAAAATGTAACAAAGGGTCTACATCTCCGCGCAACACTCGGGCCTAATGACGGACGATTTGGAGTCGGACAACCAACTGGCCGGACGACTGTTTTGTGAACATGGGCACTCGACGACGACAGAGACGCCGTCCAACAGCGGGGAGCCGAGTTGGAAGAGATGACGGACGGCGGCGGCGTGATCCCAAGCTCCGTTTGTTCATTCAATCAAGAAAACAAGTGGCGGCCATCTTGTCCATGTGGGAGCCGTGCAATATGCAAGGTGGAGGGCCGTGTTTGTGTCCAACACTGTGTCTTGGCGGCGCTGCCCGTGGCGACTGTGCCAGCCGAGCAGATGGGGGAGGGGGGTGGGGCTATTTCGGATCAGGAGAAGCTTTGATATGATGATCTCATGGCAACACACGCACGCACGCGCGCGCACACACACATACACACACACACACACACACCAGATTAGAGGCCAAAAGACCCCCAAATGGCTCAAGCTTCAACTCTCCAGTCAAGTGGGCCAAAGAGTTGTATTTGTTGGTGGACATGCTCTCCTCCAACAGATGTCAAATGAAGGTGAAAATTCCACTTCTGACTTAAAATGTTTAACTCAAGGCTGCACTTTGATTCGAGCTGATAGACAAACGTGATGACAAATGTTAGAAGTCCTCAAACTTACACTGACACTATTAAATATTTATCCCCAATACAAGAGACACACTCAGATGTTATTCATCACTTGAGTTACTGCTCGATCACTCGTGATAATCGGCTGATCCATAGGAAAGCTGTGTTGCTCTTTTGTTGTTCACTCTCCTCTTTTGAGATCAGTTTGAGCTGCTCATATTCGTATCATTGAGTGATCATTTGCTTCTGACTGACTTCTCCTTACTTCTATTACATCCCTGCTTCATAATAACCGACACATATTTGAGATCAGGGGCAGACAACTATGAGATCTCCTCTGTTTATTCCACTTCTCAAGTGTTGCTCAAATACTCATCTCAACTCGATCTCCTTTGTCTCAGTGTAGTCTTTTCTCTTTTCAGCTTACCTCTTGCTCCTAAGTGACCCTTAGGAGAAGTAAGTCAGAAACAAATGATCACTGAATGATATGAATATGAGCAGTTTAAACTGATCTCAAGAGATGAGATTGAACAATGGATGAGCAACACAGCTTTCCTATGGGAAGCCCAACTACCTCATTAGGTGGAGCACTACACTTTTAGTACATGAGGACATTGCTAACAATTTCTAACAGATACATGACATTCATGTGTGTGTGAGAAGGTAATGGGATCAGGCTGGAATGATTCAAATGAAAGAAGGAAAGATGCACCACATCAGTCTGAACGGGTGGATCGTCCACTTGCTTACAGTCTATAGCAGGAGTCTCCAATCGTGGTCCTGGAGGTTCCGCAGCCCTGCATGTTTTCAATGTGTCCAGGCTTCAACACACCTGATTGCAATAAGCTGCTCGTTATCAGGCTCTGCTGCAGAGCTGCATGATGACACCGATGAGATTCAGGTGTGTTGGAGCAGGAACACATTGAAAACATGCAGGGTTGCGGCCCTCCAGGACCAGGATTGGACACCCCTGGTCTACAGAGTGCTTCTTTAAGTCTTTGTTATGGCTCCAGGGGTCATCGGGTTTCCCCTTGTGGCACTGCCCACTTCTCCACAGGTGTCTCCACTTGTTTAATCAAGGCCGGTGGAGGACAATCATGAGCAGGTGGATCAGAGGCAGCTTGAGAGGGTGTTTTTTTGTGATGAGTTAAGCTTAGCATTATTGAACTTGTTTCAGTTGGGTTTTTGTTTTTTCCTCACTGGCTAAGTTGACTGGCTGTCTCAGTTTCTTGGTTTTGCTTGTTTTGACCTTTTTCTTTTGAGACCTTTTACCATCAAAAACCAGCTAACTATTCTTCCTTTTGTCCAAGGAAAAGTTAGATTTGAAGAAATGTACAGACAGAGAAACACTTTCAAATCCTGTGTAACTTTTTGTTCATAGGTCTTAATGAATTTCTGGAACACTGAAGCCATCTATCCAAAAGGACGATAAAACAGACCGAAATGAAAGTTTGGAGATTTTCTTTCAGCTAAGATGACAAACCCGAATAGCGAGGGGGATTCAGACGGGATGAGAGGTAGTTCTATTGAAGATGAGCTCTCAGGTGCGAGTGGTTTCCATGCATAAATTCAGCCGAGAAAAAGGACAGATATTCAAGCGGGGTGATAAAACCCAACACGTCGACACGGACAGAAAAAAAAAGTCCTCCCCATTCAAAAGACCCAAGTATGAGTGGGAGAGAAATGAGATGCAAATGGAGAGGCAGGAACATCACACGGCCAAGCAGCTGATGGAGCGCATCACGGCGTAATTCCGTCCATCAAGCGCTTCTACTGGACGCCTTCACACCCAAAGTTTCTCAGCGGAGTGAAGTCAAAACAAAGTGAGCGCAAGGGTATTAGCCGACAGAGTGCAGGCGTCCACCTTTCTTGATGAAGACGGACAGAACTGCAGGGTGAGACAGACGGGGGGGGGCAAAGACGGTGCAAGGACGCTCGCCACCAAACAACTGCTCCGCTTGAAAGAAAGAGAAAACAACAACAAAAGAACCCTTGCACACTGTTCTGATCTGTGTTTGGGCGTGTTTATCCGAGTGCCACCGGGCTGCGAGGACAAAAAGGTAAAATTTCAGCAAAGAAATAAGTCCCTTCTCATCTCTTTGTTCACCTCCACCGCCGTATCACCCCCTCCCATCCTGTCCTTGTACCCATTGCTCCTGCTTCTCCTTTTTCTTCTCCCTTGCAGCTTTCTTTGGAGGTTTCTTCCAAAATGATTGTCATCTTTCATTGTTTGTACTGTGAACAGTGAATTCCCGAGAGTTCTTCTGCGATAAAACAACTTAAACCTCTATATACTAGTGATGGGGAACCCGATTCCTTTTACTGACTCGAGTCCTCATGAGTGACTCACCAAAGTGTACCGGGTGTATGAGTCACTCGAGTCGCTTGAGTCGGTGTGCAAATGCACATGCACAGTTTGTGCATACAACTTCCATCAACCCCTGCTCCTCGGAGATCAATGCTTTGAAACAGGAAATACTGCTCCATTTCATTTTGAATAAAAAGAGAAAAATCTGAAATCTTCAAGAGTGGAACAATAATTTTTTCGATCAAATTCAAACATAAAAAAATTCTAGTCATACAATGCATGCATGTAACATTTCGATGAATAAAGTGTTGAACAACCCCAAAAAGTAGTGAGTAATACATTAGAATTGAGCTTTATCCTTAAAATAGACAGCGATGCTGCCTACACACATTTTATTTATTAATCATTGCCATTGCTGACAAACATTATTTGCATGCACTAAGATTAGTGCATGCCCTAATCTGTCATTCTCTGAGTCGGACTGAAAGTAAACAGGTGTGGGAGGGGTGGATGAGCGAGCAGGTGAGTCTATTGCTGCGGCAGGGCGGGGGGGGGGGTGGAGGGGAGGAGGGGAGGAGGGAGTGTGACTCTCAATAGTGAACGGCAGTAGAACTGGCTAAATATTTTGTATTTTGACCACCAACTGCCTTTGCTGACAAAACGTAATGTGTACAGTGAATAATTTCACTTCTGCCATCCCTACCAGAGCTGAGCAGCCGACTTTCAGACCACTACACCGGAAATAGGGGGGACTCGAAGGACTCGAGTCGACTCATGAGGACGTGACGTCATGAGTCAGGAGCCGGGTGAACCGGGTGAACGATTAGTCAGGACTCATGAGTCCGGAACTACTGAACGATCAGGACAGGACTCATAAGTCAAGAACTACTCAGAGAGGGGAAGCAAACACACAGACTCACACGTATGGGCTCAGTAGAGTCTCCAGAATTCGTGCAAAAAATGTGTTCGGATTGTAGGAGGAAGCTTCAGCATTTGCTTGCAAGAATAGAAAATGCAAATTATTCAAACAGGCCAATCAGGAACCTCTAATTCCAATGTTCAGTCCCTGAATGTAATCACATCATTATTTGTGGTTAATGCAATCTCAACCTACTAATTGGGACTCTATCAGGGGCAAATAGTCTGTGTAGATACATCCAGTAACACTCACATGGAATGTGCTTTTCTTCTTGTCTTCGCATTTGAAGATAAACTGAATCTCATTTCCAAAGTTTTGATCTGGCAAATGCAAGATTGTTGGATTTTTATTTTTTCCTGCCTCACACCTGCTTCCTCAGCCTCCCTTCATCCTCGCGGCAGGTCCGCCTTCTCCTCTCGACTGTTTTTTGTGTCTGACTCTTCAATGGTCGTCAGTCTTTTACTTTCTCTCAAAATGCTTTCATTGGTCAGGAAGAAGGGAAAAAATCGGCTTGGCGCGGGACAAAAAAATAGGCACCCCCCCCACCCCACGGGGGATCGTATTGAAGCTAAGTTCAAACGTGTCAGGAAGGCAGGCTGTTGGAGGAAAAGAGCGCTCTTGAAGATAAAATACAATATGCTAAGTACATGCTGGTGCACGCAAGGTTTCTATCCGAACTGCATGCTTCTGCGAAGGTGGCTTGTGTGGTTGTCGGTGATGAGTTTCTGAATGAGAGAAAATGAGGAGATGACGGCAGCTGAAAGGAAACCAGGGAAGACAAACCTCCCATACACTCGCATAGAGATGCCATCAGAACAATGCCAAGTCTGCGGTGGCACTTGGCAAGTATACGGGGAGGCGCCTTGGTGTGTTTCTCCTGCACACCTTCAACACGCCTTTTCATCTCCTCTTTCCTTTTTTAGTCTGACTGCGGCCCCGGAGTGGAAACAAACCGTCAACGTCTTGTCAAAAGACTCGCACACCTTTTGTCCCACCTCTCAGAATACACACACACACACACACACACACACACACACACAGGCACGACAGACCGAAAAAAAAGAAGTCTTTTCCAGCTTAGCCGCATTTATCTCTCCTGCTCCATGAATACAACCAATGCAACCTGAACTAATAAGCTTCCCTGGCGCATGTACTCATAATGCGCTCGCCTTATTTGTCATGGCATGCCAGCATTAAAATTGCCCCGAACCTCCTGAGTACAGAACAGTGAGGAACAATGACACTGTACAGCTTCCTGTGGTGTGGCCAATGAGAGCTTGTTGTACCGGCTCCATCCTGCTGTGGCGGCCTCAAAAGCTCATTATCCTGGAGCTCGAACAAAACGTGTCCGTCACTCGCCGTGGATCCAAGAATGGACCTCATCTGGTTTAAATCAGGAGGTAACGAAAGGGTGACAAGCAACCTGCCCGTGGGACAAAAACAGTCATTTTGGGGGTCCGATAAACCTAAGAGAATGATCGCACAAAGCAGCAACATTTCCTCAGGGATTAGGAACTTCTTCAGTTGCATATCAGTCTGAATTGAGGGCCAGAAGTCAACCACAGATGCAAGCAATGCCTGTGAAATGGAAGAGTGGAAACAACCTGCATTGCAGCCAGCCAAATAGCATGAGCAGAGCATGTGTTTTCTGCCGGTGTTTGGCTTCATTGTAATGGGTGTAATGTGATGTTCGTCCATCGCCTATTTCAGAGGCAATCGAGCAGGTTAAACACTGTTTGAAACACAGAGATCATCATGAATGAAAGCTGCTACTAAACAATTACTTTACTTGATTAAAAGCAGTGATGAAATGGGTAATTCTTAATGGCAGTGATTGAAAAAGAATCCGTTTCTTCTCAGTTTTTTATTATTTTTGCCAATTTTCACAGTGGGACATAAAAAAATCGCTCAAAATTAGTCAAATTTATTGAATTACTGGCAAAAAATAGAGTCATAATATCAAGGTTTTTGATATGATATCCTGGAAGGACTAAAAGATAAGTAAAGATTGTGAATAAGAAAAGACACGTTTATCTGCTCTCTCTTGCTTTGTAGTGAAGCCAAATTTCTAATCATGACCATCAGGGAATGCAGGTCACATCATTTGCATGTTGTTGATGATCCATTGTTTTACGTGAGAGGGTCAGTTCCATCCTTAAGGACAGGGAATCTTTTGACCAGCATGAAAGGATGATAGAAGCTCTTTTCACTGAAGTTTTTACAAAAACAGCGAAGACGTGCGTGCCCTGACAGTGGCCTCTGGTGCTTCTCTCTCTGTGCCCTTCTTTAACTTTTAATGCTCTGACTTTCCCCTCTGCTGCCGCGGCCGCCCTCTCCCACACAGCCGGAGGTGACCCGAGCTGCTCCTTCGATTCTCTGGGCCCCCCCTTTGTAGTCTCGGGACTCTCTGCAGCATCGCAGCGGCGGTGGCAGGATCCGAGCATCAGGTGTTCTTTTTTTTTTTGTTTCTCCTCCCGGTCCTGCTCCTCAGCCTTTCCCGGCTCCATGGGAGAAGTCGCGCTAACTCTGGACATGCCGAGAACAAAGCCTCACCGCTGCGCACTGGGCTTTTTTTTTTTTTTTTTTTAATGACGCCTTTGTTCTTTTTCGTATAAAGGTTCCTCCTGCGCTCCCCGGTGCGGTGCGTTCGGCTCAGCCAGGACGAGGAAGGAAAATGTTCACACAGACCAGTCACCACACTGAATCCTAAAACCTCTGCATAGGAGTCAGTCAGCGTGTGGACTCGGCGACATTGTAGACATTCTGACTTTGAGTTATTTTACACTTTTTTCAAAGTGGTAGCCTTGAAAAATCAGTGCTCAGTCTCTTAGGAATCCTAAAAAAAATATCTGGGATTTTGTCTGAATTGCAAAACTCTATTTTTCCACAGCTCTGAAACAGGCAAAGCCTCGGGCTCCTTCTGGGATCTGCTTGGGAATGACTTACAGGTTAAGCGTATGGTGTTTTCCCATGAACACCGATTTGTCTCAATGGGCCTTCTCATTTTTTTAGGGCTTTCCAAGAGGTGATCGAACCTGCGACCAAACCTTTCCACACAACTAGAAATCCCTCAGCGAGCTGCATCGTCACTGCATCGTGTGTCTGCAACATAAAGACCAGACAACATCTAGGGGCCGTAAAGCAGAAACAGAATCCTGGTCACATTTCCATGACGATCCACACACAGCTAGAGATGAACGCAACTCAACCAAACTAAATCGAGCAAAGCTCATTTTGGACACTTAGTGCTAAATTATGTAATCTAAAGTGACATCAGGAGATGTCCAATTATTGAAGTCAGGTTTGACTGTTTTACATCTCCTCATGAGAATGTCATCATCCATTGAAGTCTTTTGGGGGTTAGTTTAATCTCTCGGTTCTGAATGTTTTCACTTTATCAGTTTGACACCTTTTGTTGTAAGTTAGCATATGTTTAGGGTTATAAGGGGTAATTACCAATTAATGTGATCAATATTCTTCATAGCTCTTGTGAAAATGACATGTCTGCCATTCAATCAATAACCTTAAAAAGGTCTGATTTTTCAATACGAGTGAGCCTCTATTGGCTCATTTTGCAGTGTCTTCACAATCTTCAGTCTTGCTACTTTCCAAGAATTGTGAGTTTTCTTTGTGGCCTGAAGATAAGTCATACTCCTGGTTTTGGCTTTCCTCAAAGTGCTGCGTCCGAACTTTGTGGAAGAGAGAGCCGCGTGGGTCACCCCGAGAGGCAGTCTCTCTCTTTAAGTGCTCCTCCACCTCGCGGCCCTCCCCACAATCCTACCTTCTCGCTTCATCTCCCTCCTCATCAGCCCCTTCTGCTCATTTTCAGTATTTTTTTTTTTTCCCCCGCCACCTCAGTTCTGACCTCCGCACTCTCACTCTCGTAATGGACCTCTGTGAGGTTTCCCAGTTTCTGCAGATTACGGCTGAACTTTCAGCCCGAGCGATCTGTGCGGTTCTGAGCTCACTCTTTCAGTGAAGTGTCCCCGGGACAAAGAAAAACTTCAACACTCCCTTTATTGCTTCTTTGAGCGGCTGTGAAAGTGGCTGGCGAATCACAGCCCCAAGAAGACGCTCATTACTCCAGTGTTATCAGAATAAGACCTTTGGAGAGGCACACAGTTCATTTCTGAACCACAGAGTTCTTTGGGTCATCGTGAGCTCTATAGTCCAGCTGAATTAACATTTTTAATGTCAGGAAGCTGAGAATAGACAGTCATTAGGGAGGGGCTACTGTTCGCCAGGCAGGGGGGAAGGAAGGAGGGCGGAGGGGGGGCTCGGCTCAGGTGGTTAACGAGCCGTGGCTAAAATGAAGCGTAACCGACCTACCGCAGCTCCTGAAGCCGCAGAGGCCGAACTGACCAACTCTGAGCTTGTCGACCCCAAAAAAGTGATTAATTACGTGAAGGGGGGGGGGGGGGGTGGTATGATTTTTCTTATGGTCATCCTCACTCCTTTAATGTGTTTTAATGTGTCATGATGTTGGATGTTCTAATTGAACTCCTGGACTAACTGATTCAGTGATGGCTCTGAGGAGCAGGCTCAGTGCGGTCAGTCAGAAGAGACAACACACAGTGAAAGTGAGTTTAAAGGGCTGGTAGAGGGAGAGCCTGGATGGGGTGTGTTACACTCGGGCTCAAGGGAACTCGGGTGAGTGGCTGCGGCTTATACTGGGGCCAGATGTGGACGTGATGACTGAACATGAGTATTTTTTCCAGGACACGACACTCAGTGTTGTTGCTATCTTAGTACGAAGAGTACATGGTGGAAAAGAGGCTCTGTTGCTGCCAAAAACACCTTTTCATCGATTCAAGTGAGTGTAAGAAAAGGAAAAAAGGCAGTTTTTTTTCCTCTCCGAGTTCAGTTTTGCCTTGCTTTTTCAAACCAAGTCTCATCAAAGTTCCCCTTCGCCTCCTGCCCCCCGTTTGGACCCCGCTCTCATTTCGCCTCGCCTCCTTCATCCCCTCCTCATTCCCCTCTCTTTTCACCTCCCTCTTTTTGTCCCCCCCCCGCCACCCCCCCACTTCTCCATCAGCCTGTCCCCTACCGATTCCATTGTGCCATCCGTTTCTCAATTCCCATCTCGTCCCGTCTCCTCCCGGCTCCCGCTTCCTCCCTGTGAGAGTAAAGAAAAGAAAGCACACATTTAGAGCAGAGAGTTTGTGTCTGGCGGTGAATCAGCCGTACTCTCAGTGATGCGTCGGGGCTTACTTACTGTGGGACGAGGGGGGGGAAAGCGTGGGCGTTTGAAAGGGAATGGGTGACTGTACTCGAGTTACAACTGTCTATATCGCCTTCGAACGGGGGAACGCAGCCCTTTCACACAAATGTCGCGAGCGGAACGCTCCGTTCACATTGAGCACTGACTCTGGGAGGCGAATACCTGTGAAAGCAGGTCTGCCATGCAGGGCTCCAACACACCCGGTGGGTGACTGGCAGCAGGCTCAGACTGGGACGGGGTCGGAGAACAGTGGGGCGCAGAGCAAAACGTGAAATGGGCACCTGAAACAGACTTTTTAATTGTTCTCTCCAATCATCTTGGTGGATTTAGAGAGAGAAATAAATTGAATCCATCAAATATCGACTTCGGAAGAGAAAATCTACAGAGAAAGTGTTTTCAAACAAAAGGGAGACAGGAAAAAAAGTAGCAGAAGAAGACTGAGAAGCAAACAAAAAGTTGTGGGACTGTCATTGGCAAAGTTTATTGTCTCGCTATGATAAATGATTCCAGAGAGAGAAACGGGCCATTTGTGGCAGAACTGCAGTGACGTGATCCTGCAGTTTGTCATTACAGTGATGCTTCATACTATTGCTCGCATCCCTTTTGTTAACATACAAAAGCAGGACCCTTCAGAATAAAACCAATCTACAGTTTCCAGACAAATTCTAGAAAATCATTATTGTTTTCTTGTGTATATCACATTTGAGCAACCTCAGAGCAGTTCAACTTATCTTTTTTTTTACTGGTTTTCTTTATCACAGTTCTGATCAGGAAATTTTTTAAGAACAGGGATGAATTTATATGATGTTTATGTTACGGATATTTGAGCAGCTTGCCAGACAACAGATGGCTCTCTGGATGTAAATGACTTCAAAGATAAGTTGCATTCTCCTGTTTTTTATGCCTCCATCAGAGTTTCTACACGCCCTTAAAAAGCACGCACACACACACACACACACACACACATACAGAGGAACTTTTCTGCTGCTTTTCAGCTGCCAATTAGCTACGTGAGCTCCTCCCCTCTCTTTCCCAGACAGAGCACCACATGATGCTCAGCAGCCAATCAAACGTGCATGTTCAGAGGGGTCCTGCTGTCCAGTGGGTCCATCCTACTTGGCTGTTTCCAAAGAAACTGTCCTCCCTCCTTCCATCCCTTCCTTGCTTGCTTCCTCAAAGTTTCAGGTGTCTCCCTGTTTCAACACAGCTACTCTAAACGAGAGTGATGTCATCAGGCTCTGCAGCAGCCTGCTAACGAGCCTGAGTGGATTCAGGTGTGTTGGAGCAGAGAGACACCTGAAGCTCAAAGGAAGGAAGGAAATCATCCAGGAGGTTTGGGGCTGGACACCCCTGAACCAAAGTCCTTTTTCATAGTGGGGTGGTAAAAGTGAGCTACGATATCATCCACACCCCTCTGACATCATCCTCTCCCAAATTCGGCACCCAAAGCCAGCGTGACGCCTGCTGGTTTCTAAACCCCACCCACCAGCTCAGGTCGTGATGGAAGGATAAGCAGTGTTAATCCCTCACCTGTCATCATGTTATGGCTGTTCAGCGAGGGACAAAGACGACCAGCTGGTAAGGGGACATGGAGACAGAGCTAATGGGAACCCAAAATAGACCCGCTGTTTCCCAGAGGCACTCATTTATTTATGTTTGTTTATTAGTGTGCGATATCTTGACTTGCAACTTCTTTTTTTTCTTCTGCCATGATTTACTCCGGTTGTCTGAGTTTGACGCATTCGCCGGCTGCTGCCTCAGAGTAGGTGAGGCTGTTTTATTTTTTTTATTTATTTGTTTTTTTAAACTGGACCTGCCTCATTGGGTCGCAGCAGCGCATTTCGCTGAGGAATTACGGGCTGCGAAGAAAACCCACCGCAGCAGTTGGAGTTTATTCTTGCAGCACATTGATAACTTTGTATTTCGGAAAAGCCAATTAGATTGACCCGACCCCGCAGCTCCCACCGGAGCCGGTACATTTCCCATGCGTGGGGGGGGGGGGGGGGGGGGGGGGGGGGGGGGGGGGGGGGGGGGGGGGGGGGG
>JAUESE010089087.1:0-12738 GCA_032274725.1 Malacoctenus triangulatus | reverse complement strand
TGTGTGTGTGTGTGTGTGTGTGTGTGTGTGTGTGTGTGTGTGTGTGTGTGTGTGTGTGCGTGTGTGTGTGTGTGTGTAACTGTTGAAATATAACTCAGTGTCATAAGTCTGTAAAAATGTAGATGTGCTTTACATAGGTACAGTTAACCCTCGCTATCACACTGTATTTTGATAATATTGGGAATATGGATCATATGAAGCTTTGTGGCTACCGTTGCTAAATGTATTATCAAATCCACCTGTTGTCACTGTGAAAAATTATGTGCAACCCACAAGGAATACCTCACTTCACCTTCATGCAGACATAGTAGTGTAACACCAACGAAAAACGAAATCAAAAAATTAAAAGCACCTCAAACAAGTCTGACTTAGACCTTGAAAAGATTTCAACAACAACCCTATTTGGCCCACATCTGGCCCACATGTGAAGGTCTACGTGACATAAATGTGGAACGTTCAAAAGATGGACAAAAAAAGTTGTCCGATGTCACAGTCTGCAGTTCCAGAGGACCTATATTAAATGGGGAAAAAAAGACATTAATATGTCGGTTGGACTTGGGATTGCCAAGTATGTTGTTCCAAAACTCACTCAACTCCTCATACTCACCTAGTGTACTCAGTTCAAGCCCCCTGTCCTCAGTCAGTTCCTGCTCTCAGTCTTCTGCCAGTCTCTGATATCTGCCTTATTGTGTAAATGCAGCCTTCACTCGTCTCTGATTCCTGCCTTCAGTCTGGCTCTCTAACTTCTGCCTTCAGTCTGTCCTGGACTCCTGTCCCCAGTTCACATTTAACCCATGTCCTTCAATAACAATTGACGCCGGATTTCTGCCAGCCACTGCAGCCTGCCTCTGGCTTTTTGCAGGTTTCACTCTCACCTGGGTCCAATCAGGGCGGTCCCCCCCGATTGCCTTCTTAGGTGGCTTGGCCTGGCTCACTGTTGTCCTCGTTGAATCCCATGGTGGCTCTGCCTGTCGCATCTCCCAAGGCAGCTCTGAAAGTCCTGCCAACACTCATTTTTCCAAGTACCTGCTTAACAACGGAGTAACCAACGCAAAATGTATTGTGGATATAAACCACATGGCCTGCCAGGTTACTTGTAATCTCCAGCAACACAACATTGACAGATTGATCATACCAATATTAAAAGCAAAAAGCCCAACCTGCATAATTCTGACATGGGCCCTGTTGAAAATAATTTGGTGATGTCATATTGGAGTTGCTCACTTTAACTGTTTCAAAAAATCTTCTTTGTGAAACAAACAATCCAGTCAAACTATAGCAGTGGTTTTTCAAGCAGCCTTTGCCCACTTTGTGATCGTGTGTAAACAAAGCACTTAGAGCGTGTGGTGTTGAGACTTGATTTTCCAAATGTGACTAAGCTTTAACATCACTGAGTTTGTTTAATCTATAGCAGAAGTGTCAAACTCATTGTAGTTTAGACACCTCATTTGAATAGCCATTGGGAAAAACTAGTCTGATGATTGCATCACTACTTTTAACTCAAGACAAGTTCAACATATTTATTTTATTTGTAAGAGCCATGAAGTATAACTAAATTCTGAAAAAAACATTTTCATATAGGATTTTTTTCCTCACAATTAGGTAGCTAGTTATTCACTGATCTGTTGCCCAATGGATGCTGCCACCTGCTGTTCAGTGTTTTAGTTTAACTACTGTCACCCTCTGTGACTCAACCCTCGCAAACCTGAATTACCAGGTTAACAACAGATATTATGTTTAACTCAAACTGTAAATCAAGTGTGGTTTTTACTTCCAGTCAAGGCAGACCCATTTTGGCATCCCTGTTCAATAGATACTAAATGAAAATACCTGTTTTGCTCATGTACTGTTGGAGCTTAAACCCCAAGATGATAGTTGAAGATCTGCATTGATTTTTGAGCCACTTCAAATGAACTGGTTTGGATTACAATCTGCAGATTATCAGCCAGTTATTGGGGAAACACAATCTCTGATGGGAAGTTTTGAAAACTCCAAGAAGCTTAGCATAATTTTAAAACAGTAACTACACCTTCACAAGTGATTTCTTTCACTTGTACTAATCACCCAACCTGTAAAAAATAATGAAGTATCCACCAGTGTTGTC
This sequence comes from Malacoctenus triangulatus, assembly GCA_032274725.1. Lineage (NCBI taxonomy): Eukaryota > Metazoa > Chordata > Actinopteri > Blenniiformes > Labrisomidae > Malacoctenus > Malacoctenus triangulatus. The sequence continues at coordinate 10,634 of JAUESE010089087.1, read as the reverse complement.
AGTGTCAGTCAGTGACAGATTCTCCACCTAATTTCCATTCTCCACAAAACAGTGACAGACAGAAAGTCAGCTCACAGAGGTGTCATTGTGTCACCTTATCTATTCTGTTCCCATTTCAATTAACAGATCCGTTTCCTCTGTAGGTCTTGAACACAGTTCCCAGTATGTGGGCCAGGGCTGCTCTTTTCTGGCTGCTGTTTCACAGGCTTGGCTGCACACTTCAACACGGAGCTCTTTTTGTCTTGTCTTTTGTCCAACCTCCACCGCCCCAAAGTCTAATTCAGCCAAGCCTGTTTTGAGTGTTAATGGGGAATAAAATTGTCTTCACATATTTCACTGTTATGCCACAAGTGCTCTGTGAAAGTGAATGTGTTGCTCTCTGCACTGCATTTTGTCATGTCTCTTACCACGATGTCTCTGAAGCCCAGTCCTGTAGAAGCCGAAGAATTAGATGAATGACTCAATTCCCAACCGCTTCAGAAGGAGCTGTCGATCTGTCGTTGACATTGTACTACAATTTCAAAAGATCAGGCCAAACCTCCAGTGTATATAAACTGTAAACAAAAAAAAAAAAACTGTAATCAGAACTATGCAGAATTGAGGTAATATCTGTTGCTGTTATGATTTGACTGGAGCAAACTCAATTCTTTGCTAAAAAAAAATGGCTTTAATCACCTTATAATGATAAGTGTAGAAAAAACCTTGTTGTTATTTTTTTAATAATTAAAGGTGCTATATGTAGGATTTTTAGTAAAAGCTATTTAAAAAAAAAAATAATACCTCAAAACTATGTTTAGAGGGGTGCGGAATAGAAATATAGTGTTTTCTCAAAACATTTTATTTCTCCTGAAAATAATTATAATAGAAATTTTGATGGGTTCGACAATGGCGTTGTGTTTACGTCTACGAGCCAAGAAAGTTCGCCGATAGCAGGTTGCCAGTTAAGGCAAAATGGCAGAGTTGGCATAACAACCAGCTGCTTCAGAGTCCCAGACGTTATCTGCAGAAAACCTGGCAATACGCTGGCTGTAATTAAGCAGCTGGTTGTTATGCCGATTCCGCCATTTTGCCGTATTATTTTTTTTTTTAAATATAGCTTTTACGAAAAATCCTACATATAGCACCTTAAATTTATTTATTTTTAATGGACAGAAAATTGAAGAATTCTTCCAGGGTTTACAAACTTACCAAGACTTCTGTGTCCTCTGCTCAGCTGTATAAGGAGAGGTTTAAGGACAACTGCAATACAACCCAGTACATAATTTTCAACGGTAACAATATTACCCCAGGTTCAATGTCATTATGTGCCACGAGCTACGCATGAGGCACATCTTGTTATTCTGCGCGTTTTTTTCCGCTTATTATTTTCTTTACGTACAAAATTTCGCCGGACTACTCCTCCTACAGATTTGAGAGCACCCACACAAATTATACATCAAAACGTGCGTCTCGATCGGGGAGCTGGAGGGAAACTGTTTGTTGCAAATGCACAACTAAGTCCTTCTGTTGTACCTCTGAGTAACAAAAGCTCTTAAAATATGGATGTGGAGTAATTAGCTAAGTTGCATTTAGCTGTTGCAAATCTGCAACATCTGCCTGGAGAGGGTTAATATTGATCCTGGCCAAATTCTATATTCATAAATGCAAATACACTAATAACAAACCTTTTTGTCTAGCTTTCATATGTGAACTTGAAAAGTATTTTATGTCTATTAAGAACTCAAAAATTCTAAAGCTTTAAAGACTTTGAACTCTTGAAAAATACAATGTGATTTTTTCCTGTATGGTGATTTATCTGTGCTTCATTAATTTTCTTCTGATGCTCTGATCACTTTAGCCACCGCTTTTCTTTTGTTCATTCAGTTGTGTTCTTTAAACCATGTCTTGTAATTGATGTATATATTCAATAAAGCTGTGAAACAAAACAAAACAAAAAAAAAAAAGGATTGGATGTATGGCGGCGCCCATGTAACTGCATGAAGTAGTCTGTGGCTGAGAGGGCTGCACCATGGGTGGAACAAACGCAGAGGAACAAAGTTCCACGCTCATTTCTGGGGACGACAATCATTGCTGCACTGCACCCCGTCTCACACAGTAGTCTACTCCGTTTGTGGAAAGTCGCGTCCAAGGTAAATTAGCGTTTTATTTCATGATAGAAATAACAGAAGGAGTATTTAATACGTTGTCGTTATTGACAGATCTGACTCGTGAAGTTGTCTCCGCCGACCAAGAGCAAAGCGTGAACCCTCGCACGACTGCTAACTTGTGCTCAGCTTGGTTTTACTTTAGCTCAGCCAACATATGACTTGTATGTTATGACTTAACTAGTCATTCATGGAGCCGTCAGTAAGTTACTATGCAGCAGGCCTGATGTCAGTTCTAACAGGGGGCGTCACAGTGTCTTATGTCCCTGTATACAGCGGTGCTGCAGCAGTTGCAGCCTTGCTAGTGATGGGTGGCGGGGCGCCCAGAAACACGCCTCACTGTCCTTGGAGCAGCCACACTGGTGGCAGGTCAAGTCGGTACTAAAGTGACTCGGCCCACGTTATCGACCCCCTGAATGGATGTTGACCAGCCAGTTACATCCCCCAGCTGACATGGGAACACTCTGGGGTGCCCCTGAAGGAGCTGGGGGTGGTGGACAGGTACAGGGAAGTGTCGGGGGTCTCTGCTGAGATGACCGGACAGATTGATGGATGGATGGATGGATGGATGGATTTTTTTTTCTTCTAAATTAGTGGTGTATTTTGAAGCATTGAAATTAAGCTGTGAAATAAAGAGTGTGAACTGTTCGGCGTGCAATAGTCAAGTTTCAGTGATAACTTGTGGTGGTGCGTTCTACAATTGTACAGTTTCATTTAGCAGATGCTTTTGTCCAAAGCGACGTACAACACAAGCAAGAATTCAGACAGAAGGCAAAACTTTAATAAATGCGAAAAAGTGCTAAAGTTTTTTGATTCAGCCGCAGGTGCTTCATCAAGTGCCCCAAGAAGAAGTGCCTTATAATTTTTCTTTTTTTTTTTATACGATGGTAACAGCAAATCAGAACTAACAATCTCAGTTCCATGAAGTTCAACGTTTATCGTGCATATTCAGCGTGGTCAGTGCTAAACAGTCAGACCCTCATATTTTGTCTTTCGTGCCAACAAGGAAAAATTAAATGCTAAAATGTTCCCTGAACAGTTGAGTCTTTAGATGTCTTTTAAAACTAGAAAGGGACTCTGCAGATCGTATAGGTTCTGGACTGTGGACGGTGTCATCAGGCTTTTCTCTTTAATATTATCCTTGATATTGAGGATGTGGTGTACAAGAGCTTCCGTGTCCTCCTCTACATGTTCAGGCAACCCTGTGTGGGGACAAGATGAGATTGTGTAGTGATTAGTGTTGTACACAATATATGACCATTAGGGTTACATTTTGTCAGCCGGGTGATGTCATCCCTCCAGCGTGTCCTGGGTCTTTCCCAAGGCCTCCTCCCAATGGAGCATGCCTGCAACACCTCCCTGGGGAGACCACCTCAGCTGGCTCCTCTCTGTGTGTAGGAGCAGCGGCTCTACTACTCTGAGCTCCTCCTGGTTAGTGAACTCTTTACCTGAGGACCGATACCAATCCAGTGATCAGGTTATATCCACACTTGATGGTGAGTGTCTAGTTGTAGCTTAGCTATCTTTGGTCAGCTGTTCATTCACACTGGCTGAGAATGATCAACATGTTTTCACATCGGATCCACTGGTTTGCTGGAAAAACCTCACCAAATGTGACGTGTGTGCCTTTGTAGAGCAGACGCTAGTCATAATGTTTCTCACGTTTCACCTGTTACAATTCCTCAGTCACGTTTCGCATAAAATGTGATTAAGTGATCTTTCTACTTCAGCTTCAGTATAACTCAGAAAAAAACCCAAAAAATCCAAATTCTGTTGTGACTCGTAGGGCTTCATTGTCACTCGTTAGTTATTTGTGACAGAGCTGACTGGCCCGTTGTGTCTGTGATTGATGCTATAGCTGTGCTTTGGTGCAGGCATGTGGGCCCCAGCAGAGACGGACCTGTACGCTGTGATGGGAGCCAACCCCTCAGACTCCTTGCAGCAGCTCAGACACAAGTACCAGCAGCTGGCTCTACAGGTAGGTGCACCATGTCATCCTGAAGCAACACACACCTCTCGCAGTACACGCCAAGTTCAACTCCCCCTGGACGCTGCTGCCTACTTACAATCACCAGAATGTAGTACCAAGTGCAATCAGGGCAACATTTATACACAGCACATTCTAAAAGAAAAAACGAAAAGTCCCTCGTTCAATATCTGTTTTCCAGCATGCTCAGTTATAATGCTGTGGAGATGATCTCGTATCACACTCATGCCCAAAAGAAGAAAAATGACCAAGACTGATGACTAGAGATGGGCGGACTTAACATTCACACAGCATCTGTCTGTCTGTGTCTGTTTGTGGGTCTGTGCTTCCTTTCCCAGTACCACCCTGACCGTCTTGTGGGTGTGGGTTCTGCTGAAGCAGAGTTGAGTGTCAAGAGGTTTCTGGAAGTTGAAGCAGCCTGGAGGGTCCTCAGTGACCCCAGCACAAGGACACAGTACGACCTCCAAAGAAGATGTGAGGCTGCATCTCATCCATATGTCTCAGTCCTGTTCATGTTCCAGCAACTTGGTTATTTTTAGGACATGCTTTGGTCACAATGGTACTTGATTCCCTGTGTCAGCCCAGTGGCTCAGTTCTGCCTGTTTGCAGCAACTCTTGTTCCTATGAGTGTGGCCAATCATTGATTCTGCACTGCGCTGGTTTTACATTTGTTTTACAATAGTTTTACATTCCAAAATGCATCAAAATGTGGCCAAATCAGTGATGAATGGTTTGACACCTGCAACATTCATAAAGTTTGAAAAATTGGGCTTGTATTTATAGGAAGTTTTCCAAGGTTCATTGGGGAGGTCAATCATTTTGACCTTAACAGTTTTCTTCATGTGTGCCTTGTCTGTGGCAGCTCGTAATAATGTTGCCTCATCACATGTGCAGCACAGGACCTGAACCAGGACTGGCCTGTAGATTCTACCGTGTGTCTGGAGGACATGACGTGGGACCAGGGTAAGGACACACCACGCCACACAGTCCTATCCCCCATTCCAGTGCATCTGCTGCCCTCAATACTGATGATCAAAACTTTGAATCACTGCAATGCCACTTGCATTCTTCTATCATCCCATCATTTTCACCCACTTTAGTCATGGTGGGCTTTTGGGGGGCTAGCACCTGTACCAGCTGACGTCAGGTGAAAAGCAAACTCCAGCCTGTCCAAGTCCCCAGACTGGTGAAAGGAACGGTGCCCCTCCTGGCTGACCCTCCCTGGGGTGGGGGGGATGGCCAGGTAGAAGTCAGGGGGTTTGGAGGTTTTATGTTAATTGGCAGGTTCTCCCGTGACACATTTTTCTTGAGCAGGCTTACACGCACATGTGCACAAACAGCACCTAATAGAGTGTCAACAACCCTGCTACTCATGGACGAACCTTTGTTGTCTACCCCAAACCAAGCCAGGGGGACTCTGCTCTAACACCAACACATGCACTCTAAATAATCAGACATCACAACTTCTGGTTAGGTTTTTGCATTTTTTGTTTCCTTATTTTGCTCTTTATCTGACAAAAAGCACACAGTTTCTTGTCACACTCAGTTCAGTAAATGGTGAATAGAACAGCTGACAGCATGGCACCTCCATGGCTTATCTTGTTTATGGATGCTTATTGTTCAGCAGCTCTGCAGCCATTTCAGGGAGGACTCAGAAAGCATCCAGTGTCATTCAGTGGTACATCACATTCTGTTGACTCATCTGAGAGCTTCATACAGACAGACAGATCATACAAATGTCTGAAGAAATTCGATGGAATTCAAAACTTCGAAACAGTTTACAAATTGCTCCTTTTACCATTTTTTGACTTCTTAGGTTTAAATTTTTTTCTGGAACAAAGGATCTCATTCTGATCTTATCTGATATTCTTGCTGAATACAAAGTTTTAGTGTTCAAGTGTATTGCACAATCAGGTAAATTTTTTGTCTGCATATTCTCCATGTGCCAAAAACCCTTTATGTCTTCTTCTGGAGTCGTTAAAACACTACATTTGACTGTCACTCTGTACATGGTTCTTTCTTGATACTGAGGTAGAAATTATTCTCGTGTGTTGTTTCAGATGAGCTCATGTATACTCACTGCTGTCGCTGTGGAGGACAGTTCAGTGTCTCCCAGGAGGAGGTGGAGGACAAGACACATCCATGTCAGAAAGGTGACACTGAAGGACCAGAGGAAAGACAGCAGAGCGGAGTGGTTGTTTGCTGTGACACATGTTCACTCAGTGTGAATGTCACATGGATCACGGACAGAAAAGCCAACTCTTTAATAAACAATAGTATAGAGTAGAAAAGAGCTCTTTCCAACTGTGTATTTGGTAGGGGTACACCGAATAATCGGCCACCGAATATATTCGGTATATATTTTCCTGCACCTCAAAGAATCAGAATCGAGAATCGTTTAGAACAGGAGTCGATGGTGGGAATCCAAATCAGAATTGTTAAAATACAAACGATGCCAAACCCTGGTCGGAAAGCGAGCAAAGATTTGCAGTTTGTAACGAGTGTTCAGCTCTACTATCAGAGAGAATTTTATTTTATTTCTTTGGATGCATGTTTTGTTTGAAGACCTAACGTAATTGAAAAACTTTGTGCTTTTTTGAAAAGCAAAGGCGGCTGGAATATTTAAAAATGCCAGAATATACTCAATAAATACTTACTTTGATTGAAAAATGTCTACAAATTTATTGTAGGCTATTTATGCAATATTTTAAACAAACTGTGAAAAACTAAACAACCACATTTAATATTCGGTATTCGGCCAAGCATGTTAATGTTATTCAGCTTCTGCTGCAAATTTTCATTTCGTTGCATCCCTCGTATTTGGAAAGGGTCCTTTGGGTCTTTGTTGAAATGGACATTGTAAAAGTTTGGATGTGCTCCAGAGGTTTTATGAGTGCCTCCTCCCTGTGGTCTGTGAACACACGAAGCAATCCACCGACGCAGCATCCTGGACTGATGCACTGGGAATGTGTGTGACATTTTCTACATCTCCACCAACTGAGGGACCATTAAGCTACAGTCAATCAGAACAATAACAGTATTGACTCAAATACACAACTCTAAGTTGTGTCTTCTTGTATGAAGTTGACTTCAAAGTGGGGAGTTGTCAGAGACCAAAACATTTCTCAGCTTTGGTGGCTTGATTATTCATGTGTCACCAAACGACTGCAGTTCCCTTCCAGTGCCAACGGGGCTCATAAGCTGACACCACGTACAGTAACAGTTCAGCAGCACCTCTCAATAATGACAGAAGCAAGTTATAAAAGTAACGGAGTTTAATAGAATTAAAAATTGAAAAAAGAAATGTGGTAAAAATCCTTTTTAATTGATCGTGCTTTATTTTGCAGTTCCTAACAGTTCCTGTCATATCATTCATACTGAAGCTTTAGTTCCTTTTGTTGCATGGGTGTGCCTGTTAAAGTCCTGTTTGACTCCATCATTATTTCCAGATCTGATCAGTGACGACGTGTTTGGCTGCTGGTTTTCATTCACAGAGAACCAAGAAAGTATTCACAGCACTCTTTTAACTTTGTAAGCCTTGTTCCTCAACTGATTATTTTTCCACATTTACATGACACACAAACTTGAACTTTGACTCATCCTGTTCACGCTGATCATTCTTTAGTAGTTTCAATGACCTGAATGGAGCCCACCCGCCATAAGTCCAGTCGACTAGACATGTTTTGGAAAGACACCCAAACACCTGTCTGCACCTAAAGAGTGGGGAGCCACAGGTGGCTTCAAGGCACAGGTCTTTGAAAGGGTACAGAAACATTTCTTCACCTTTGAGATTGTCAGTGAGCACCTCAGCTGTAAATGAAGAAAGTTCAGAACCACCATAACTTTTCCTGAGTTCTGGCTGCTCTGCTCAACTGAATTCTTGAGGAAGAGGGACCTTAGACAGGGACCCCCAGCATTGTTGTGTGAAGAGAGAAGACCCTCCATGTCTTTGTTCAGCTTCTGGGTCTGCTCTTGTCACAGTGAATGGTGGCGACTGACAGAGCAGGCTGGTGTCGAAACTGGAGCTGACTGAAGTTGAGCAAAAAAATATTGGTCTTGCAAATGTTGCTTTCAGAGTAGCAGTTTGAATGGACAGTGAACCTGGAAAGCAAAATGCCAGAATTGATGTTGTCAGCCCACCAATCACATCTTGCAACTGCATCTCCTGGACACAAGCTGGCAGTTTTTGTTCAGCGAACATGAGGATCCAAAAGGCCACTCTACAAGTTTTGCATTTATTTAACATGTAACCAGAAACTGCAGTGGTGCAAACTTAATTTGCAAATGGCGCATAAAATTAGTGATTAGTGTCATTATCGGGAGAGTTAGAAATAGCATAAGCAGTACAATTACCATAATTAGTACCTTTTTTACGAGAAGAGTGAGCATTTTCTAAATCACGTTCACCAGCATATTTGGAGCCTTTACATTAGATCAAATGTTGGCTTGAAAGCTACAGTTACCAAAAATACAGTTTTATAAGGAATTCAAGTTGCACAAATAGTCTATTCAGCATGAGAACTAGAATAAGGCGCCACCATGGTATGATCGCATACTTTCGAATGACCATCAAGGTTTGCTTTAGTGCCACAGTCATGATTGGCTCCACTACCTTGAGAGGTCTCATCAGCTTTCAAAAGGCAACTGTCCATGCCAACCAAACTGAACCGCGTATTTCCACGTGTGCCCACGTTGAGCCCCATGGAGAAGTGAAAAGAGACAGCAATGAGTAAGCAATGAGAAGGCCGAAGCAAGACACAAGGAGCTCTTCCACTTAGCTTAGACACTGGAATGAGCATCTTCTCTGCCTCGACCATTCATACGACATTACAATAAAAGAAACACACAATGATAAGCATCAAGCTGAAACCTCTTGTTTTAACATGTATGCTTCTTTTCTATGATCTATGGTTTTTTCTGGATTTAGGTTCACGACATTGGCAGTACAGGTGTAAATGGAGGTGATTAGGAGAAGCAGTGGCAGTGTCGTGGGAATGCTTGGGAGGATATTCAGTGCCAGATGATGATGTGGTCCCTGTGGGGGAACCTGGGAGTTGTCCTTTGGCACAGAGATGGGAGTCTTTAAGCTCTTTGGTCCTCGCTACATGTTTGAACCTGCCAGGCGGCTCTTATCTTGTTGCTTTGTAAAACCACTTTTGCTCACTAAAGAAAAAGGAAAGACGCTAAGCATACCCCCAACAATAATTATGATTCGAATAATTGGCAGACAATTGCTGGTAAGCTGCCAGACTGGGTTGTTTATTACGTATTCCCAGGGTTGACTGACAAGGTTGACTGTACAAATCTGAAGGGAGCTAAATGGACCTTTCCTGCAAATTAGGACTTGTTACCCACTGAAAGCCTCTGACACATGGGGAAGCAAAATTTGACCAATAAAGTTTTCAAATTGTTAATCAGGTTTGTGTGTGTTTTCCCAACAAGTCTTTAACTGATGGGTTCTCTTCCTTGACTGTGGTAAACACATATTCAAATGTTTGCCTTAATTATAACCAGAGGACACCAGTGATGACCTCAGCACTTTCCACTGTTTTTGTCCTGTAAATGCTTGATGTTTTTGGTTGAATACCAATTATTCCTTGTTTTGTAGCCTGTGAATGAGTTTTATTCTTATTACACAAACAGTACCAACTCTCGATTTTCATGTCTGGGTGATTAATCAACATCGGTCAAAATGAAGAAGGAGAACAAGAAACTTGTGCTGCGCGGTTATTCTGCTCTCTCCCCTTCCGTTCCCACTCCCCTCACAGAGAGCAGTGGGAGGGGGAGGAGCAGCAGCTCCGTGTTGCTCCTCCCCCTCCCCTCACAGAAAGCAATGCGCGCTCCCCCGCACACACATACGCTAACAGTCGCAGGCAGCAGTTATACAGCATTTAAATGCTGTTTAAGTTGTCTCATCGTGAAATAAAAAAGATATACGATTTTAGAAGGAATATAAGATTATTATATTGTGTACCACTACACTTCATACTGCAATGCAGGTATTACTGGAGCTCATAAATTCAGAAGTTAATGTTTTCAATAAATAATTATTAAAAGGCTCCAACTAATGTATTTAGTTGTAATCTTGTTTGGAAGTTTTCACAGCTGCAACATTGTTACTTAAATCTAGTTAAGCCCCGTGGAAGATGGAACTTTTCAATAGCTTGTAAATATGACAAATGTTTACTGCTAAAATGTTTCTGTGATTGTAAAGTGTAATACGCCAAACACATAGACCATCAAATCACTAAGTTGCTGAGTATTTTAAAATGTATCAGTTGCAAAACACCTCCCAGTGTGTTATCACTTTAAGCTGAATGCAGCTACTTGTTTTCATTCTGAAATGGTCATCTATAGGATTGATATTGTTCAAATTAAAGCTGCTATAGTGTTCTGTTACTTAGTCTTGAATCATATTGTTGTGCGTTCAAGTAGGGTGTTTGGTGATTGACAGTCAATTAATTAATTGCTAAGCAACAAACAGATAAATGATAATTATCAAT
>JAUESE010088993.1:0-12747 GCA_032274725.1 Malacoctenus triangulatus | reverse complement strand
ACACACACACACACACACACACACACACACACACACACACACACACACACACACACACACACACACACACAGCGCAGGGATGTAAGATATACAGTTGATGGAGGATTTGTTCAAGGTCTCTCTCACACATGAATGCTCTGTGATGCAGCATATGATGGATATAAGGGCTAAAACAGCATATCAGAACCTCCCTTCCATCCACAGCACTTTGCACTTGACACTCCACACAGAGAGACTGAGAAGAAAGCGACTTCATGTAGACGAGTCATGAATTTACTCGTCAACAACTTACCAGATGATAAAAGCAGGAACCAGCATGCTTAATTTTACTGATCAAGTAAATAACACTGAGTAAAATATTGTTGGAAACTACTTTTCCAAAGTGATCACTCAGTGCTTTCATGCTCTTTTCTCTAAATCTAAGACTGAACTCGAGATGAAGCTGGGACCCTTTGGTTCCTGACAGAACAAGACCCCTTTATCCCCTCCTTTTCACTGCACCTCTTCATGTTCTTCATACAGATGCTCCACCTGTCTTTGCTAACTCGCTCGTGAAACGCTTGAACTCTTCCATTTGGCTGTAACTGAAGCGGGATCTGAACGGTGTTTTTTCGGGTATCGTGACATCAGACTTGGACTTCCATGGTGGATGCTTTTACGCTCAGCTGCAGATCATCCCGGCCCATGCTGGAGGTCTCCATTCTACCGAGAATTGGTCTTTTTTTCAAGGAACTTGGCCAGGCGGCGCCTTCCAAGAACACTGGATAAATATCCTGCAGGTTCCCGCTTGGTTTTTCTCCCTCGTGTAAGTTGCTTTTGTCCTCTTGTCATTCATACAAGATTCATGAAACCTCAGTTCTTTCATTGTCTGCAACTCGTTTTCTGGAAAAGAACACAAGTAATTGTGTTTATTTTTTTCCCCCCTTGCCTTTGGACGGACACAAACAAATGGGTTTCAGCTCTTTGAACACACTGCTGTCAAAATACACGCAGCAAAGCTCGACTGAGAGACCCTGTGAAATAAATGTGTGAATATGAGCCTTAAAAATAAATGGATTAAGGAAAGAAATCAAATTACTCAGCGAGTTTGTAATTATTCATCACGACTTGCATCAGAATCACATCAATATTTGACACATGGAGCAACATTTCTAAACTGTAGCGGCATTTGTGTGATTAAACGATTCAATAAACAAACGCAATTGTGATTATACAACAAAATAGTAGTTTGAAAAATGCATTTGTGTGGATTGTTGTGGAAACTCTTGTGGTCTGACACTCTGTGTTCCTGGACTGTTTGTGTATTTCTTCCAAAAGCCTCACAGATCGCACAAGGTCACACCATTGAACATCCTCGATCTTCTACCAACCCTAAATTGTCCACAGTCCATTGCGATGTGTCTCGCCAGTGAGCCTGTGGATTGGTCAGATGTTGACTTTGTCCTCTCTGTACTGATATCTGTCATCTGTGGTCCAGTGTGGGCTGAAGACGTTTACTTGTACTCTCATTATTATTGTCTTACTCTCTCTCTCTCTCTCTCTCTCTCCCGAATCTGTCAGCTTAGCAGTCTCGACCACGACAGGCACTCGCTGAACCCACGTCAAAGTCAACAAGGGTGTTGTTGTGATACTGAACATCTATAGCTACTGTGCAGTCTGGGGGACAAGCTTGGTGACTCTCGTGTTATTTCCATTACCTCAGTCGCTCATGTATAAATATTGCCGTGGCTCCAGTTTGTTCTACAGCAACTGCAGGTTGTGGGAACTGTAAAACCTTTTCTTTTTTTATAGGTGCTCCAGTGTGTTTTTTAGTCCATCATACAGCTCAAGGTTACCTCAGTTCACATATTTGGTGTATAGAAATATTCTTTGACTATAGGAATTATTTGTACATCTGTGATTTATAGTAACAAGAATGGAACTGAAATCAAGTTCAAATTAAAAAGAATTTTTGTTGTGGACTTTTAGATTAGACAAAGATAATATTTCTGATGTAATTTACTATAAAATAGCTATAGTGAACTCAGTGTTTGCTGGTGTGCGTGTCTGTGTGTGTATGCGCATGCGTGTTTGCATGTGTATGTTGGACAGGGTTTATCAGTGTAAGCTGGGTGACGATGACCCGACTGGGTGTTGGCTGTCACACTGGAGAGTCTTTGAACACAACGTATTCCTTCGTGTGCATGTGTGCATCCACTCGTGCCTCAGTCCACCTATCGTCGGAGCATGTGTGTAGGCGTGTGTGTGTGTGTGTGTGTGTGTGTGTGTGTGTGTGTGTGTGTGAGCGGTCAGGCTGGCTGACATCACAGTGTTTCCAGCAGGTCCGTGACACTGACCTGCAGCCAGGAAAAGAGCAGGACTCGGTCCAGCATGCAGCAGATTCAGCCAATTACTGATAAAACAATGAACACACACATTTCCATATAAAAAGCTGCCAGAGCACACAGTGAACGTATCAATTATAAATCACTGCGCTTTCCACCGATCTTTCATCAGTTCACTCACCACCACTCACCTTCGTCCCTGGTAATGGACTCCAAGCTGAGCGGAGACCACCAGCAGTTAAAGTGGGACTCTCTCTCCTGACATTTGAGTGTGTCAAGAAGAACATTCGCTCCTCGGTGCATAAAGAAACCATTATGTTCCCCTCCACTGCTGTTAGTCACCGCCGTGTGCTGGGAGGCACATCTGTACACGAGTTCATGGATTAGACCAAAGCACCGTTTCACCAGTTGACACATCTCACACGAACGTAAATCCTGCTGAAAAATGTATTCATCACTTTGTTCGGTTAAGCCGGTAAATTTATTGTTTTGTTTCATTTTGAAATGAAAACCTGATATAATAAGTTGAATATCGTTCATCACTTTGCCGTTATACTTCCGATCTTGTTCCATCAGAAGTCCAAAGGACCGATTGATCGAATTAGCCCTCGTCTCACATGACATTTAGTCTTTGAGACTAATCCTCATCGCACTCGTGTGTTTGTCACTTCTGTTTTGGGATGGCGTTTCCAGTCGGCAGGAATGGCGCGCTGTCCAGTGACACATCACTTTCTAGGGGCGCTAAGAAAACAGCCGTGACTCGCGCAGAAAGAATCGTTTATGAGTGTTCTGGACGTCGACGGTGATCTTACACCAACGCAGTAGCCGTCACTGCTGCCATGCTATGGAATAAAGCGATGCAAGGTAAATATACATGATGAATGAGTCGCTTTGTGTTGAGCCAGCAGCCGTACACACGATTTCAATCAAACCGGTCCGCTGGCAGAAGACCACCCCAGGACCTCGCGTACTCTACCGGAGCTGGAAATGTTGCCTCAGCCTTGTGGAAACAGTTTTCCTCAGGAGATAATTGAGCTTTTATCACTCGGGCTTCATGAATTCAGAGTGCGCACTGAACGGTCCAAAAGCTCTGAGACCACAGATAAAGTTTCTCCTCACTCACAATTGTTTGGATTTTTTCAGCTCACGCTGTGAATGCATGTTAAACGTACAGAAAACCCACCGTGGTGACATGTGAGGCAGTCCTGTAGTTTGTAATGACAGCAGCACTCCAGCCGCACCGGCTGAACCGGAGTTCACTCGAACCGTGTTCTCCCAGCGGGAGCTGACAGTGATCCCGGGAGCTTCTGGCCACGTCAGGAATGTTTGGGTTTCCCTGCCTGCAGTGAACAGATCCACCGGGGCTGAAGTCGGAGGGCTGTCGAGGAGAGCTCAGCCTCAAGTCTTTCTTTGGACTCGAGCGAGCACCAAAACCATCGAAACAGGGACTGGTGTTTTTCTGGAGAATTCGATGTGGAAGTGAGCTTGAACATCAGAGTGAAAATCTCTGGCATTGAAGCAGCTTTGTGAATCCTCCTCAATCATCGGGCTGCTTCCTCAGCAAACTTCTGTTTGAAATTGAGAGCGCTGCCTTTGCTGCGATCAATTCAGTCTTTTAAGGTTCCATTCTTCTATCGAGCCATCCTCAAGATCAATGTTTGAGTCTCGGGAGCTGGACAATACCACACAAACACAAAGTCATATCGATGAATAAGACGGTGCAACAACACTGGGGGAAGTTATACAAACTCCCTACTACAGCCCTGGCCTTGGAGTCAACCTGTGTTGTATTGTGAGACAACAATGCCAACCACTGAGCCACCCCTTGATTAAATCCACTTGGGCGCGGTCTGAAAGTCTGCTCCTATGCGGGGATGCATTTCATGGATATTTGACCTTTCACTGGAAGATTTTTCAATGCGCTCTCGGCGTCGTGGAAACCACAGTATGTATCCCGTCCTCTGCTCAGACATGAGGATGCATATTCATCTCCCACGCGTTGCACGCGAGCTTTAAGAAAAAAGCTGGCTTCGACTGTCCTCGTCTGACAGCCGCAATTCATCAGCCCTGACCGGGCGCATGTGGTGCAGGTCTGCGAGAGGCCTGCTCCTGAAGAAGAGTGGAGCTCAGCGTGAGGGCCGGTGCGGACACTCGCTATGTAAATTTTGCACTATAGATTGAGACGAATGAGGCAGCAAAGAGGCGGCGACGCGACAGGCTGTTTTCCACAGAAGCACTGGCGCTCTGGGTCCATTATCGAGGCTTAAACTGGAGGAACCTCCGCTGCTCCTGAGTGAAAAACTAACTCGAGCAACTATGTTCAGTGCTTTTAAGACGCGCTGCGTGCTTCGCAGCCGATGCTGCATTATGCACCGACATGCGCGCGGAGAAAAAAAATAAGGTGGGGGGAGCTTGAAACAGTGGAATCAGGCCAGCAATGTAGTTATTGGCGCCACAATCTGCTCCTCTGCGGCGAGGTTATTTGGCTGTATCCCCGAGCGCATACACACCGTGCACAACATCAATACCAATGAACCCAAATGCACACACGCGTTGTGAGAGGAAGCAGTCGTTTCTGAATTTGTTGAGGTGGTGCTGGCCTGTTTGTGTGTGTGTGTGTGTGTATGTGTGTGTGTGTGTGTGTGTGTAGTGTACGTGTTGTATCGTTTGTCCACGCGTGAAGATCCGACACTCTGCTGCTTTGTTGCCAGTGTCCCGTCGCGTCCCGTAAATTCGCCCACCAATATTTGGACTCTATTCTGCACTCTCGGTTAATGGCTTGACTTTTTGGGGGGTGGGTGAGTGAGTTGGTGGGGGGGGCAGTTTACAGCTCGGGGCCTCCCAGGTTGATTTTAATAGACTGAACCCAACACGGTCGGCCAAACAGCTCCGCCCGGCAGTTAAAGTTGCAAAAAACAAAACCACAAGACTGGAGACGTCGGGGGTAAAGGTGGCCAGTGATGCGCTGCGACTGCGTGTCAGGAAAGCTTGATAGACTGTAGCTCCCCGACTGTATTGCTTCTATCCTCCTGTCATCTGTGCTCTCTTCACCGTCAGCCTGATTGAATTCTTTCCGATTGAGAGAACGGACTGTCCTGTACGCATGGACGCTGACTAAAGTGATCAGATTGATGTGCGTTTTTATGTTCACCAAGTATTTCATCGAGCTCAGTCGCTTGGCTAAACCACGAGTTCTGTGGCCCGGTCTCTGAGCAGATCGTGTTTGGCTTGGCCCACCTCTTCCTGTCCAGCTCTACTGGCTCCAGCTGAAAGGACCTGGCGGCCACTTTGACGTGCCTTCAATCAGATCAGTGTTTAATCAGATTATATGTTGTTTATGTAACGGCAGCTACAGCATTTTCATCACTCAGACTCAAACTGCATCCACAACTTTTGGTCTCTCTTCAAAGGTTCCCTCTTTTACTCTTCGCTTATAATTGATTGAATTCATCAAAAAGGTTCCTGAATCTTTTCCCCAGCACCAAACGTACCGGTCGTGTCCTGCTGATATTCAAACTCTCGTCGTCCGACTGTCATGTCACGAAGCTCCTCACACTCTCTCCCAAACCTCTGACACCCTCGTGTTGTGCCATCCTCTGCTCAGAGTCGTCTTTTCACACACACAGCGGCCCGCAATCAAGCAAGCGGTTGGCCAAGACGTGACTCAGCGGATGGTCTTTTATTTTTCCTGACCACCAAGTTAGCAGAACTTGCACTTTCAGCGCAGAAAAAAAAAAAAAAACTGCCTGTGATGTTTTTCCCGTTCCATTCGAACGCGTTGATTTAACAAACACGCAAAATGCAGGAGTAATCAGAGCGTTGACTGGTGGTGATCAGCGAATCATCACCCTCCTGGTTCTAAACACGGTTTGGGTACCAGCAGCAGCACACAAGCCCCGTTGTTTCGGTCATTAAAAAGAAAGCAGCAGTAAATTACATCCTGAAACGCTGCCATGATGGCAACATTTTGCTCTGTGGGCCTTCGCTTGCAGAGATCCTGCCATTATTATACCATATACATTCAGCATCTGGTTTCTATTTGCAGCGCGAGGGGAAGATGGTGATTGTGGTTCTTGTCAGAGTAGCTTTTTTTTTTTCACTCTCTTTGTTTCTGTATTTCTATGGTTTCCATTCACTCTCTCTACAACAGAAGGAAGTTTGTGTGTAAGTGTGTGCGAGACTCAAAGAAAAAATAAAAAGACGGCACAGTGAAATCTTCCTGCAGATGGGGGGAGCAAGGAGGAGAGACGAGGAGCTCACTGTTTTCTCCCCAGCTCGTGTCCACCCATCAGTCACATGAACGCGTCCGCGACAGATGTTTGCTGGCTGATTCCGAGGCCCAGCGTGAGACCGCATGATCCCTTATGATAGCACAAACGCAGAAATAAAGCGGGAAAAACATCACACGGGGATTTGTCAGGACTTTGATCGCCTTTTTGATCCCACGAAGGGGTGACGATACGATCGCTGCTAATGAGACAATTGCGAGTTTTCATCTGCTTTTGTTCTTGATCTTGATCCACGTGGCTCTATATCTCTTATATTCCTCTATGCTCTTTAATCTCCAGTTACAGTTTTTTTGATCTGGTCTATTTGTAGTGCTGGTGATTACTCGTATCATCTCGTGTTAAAACGCTCTGTGTGGAGTTCACTGTGATTGCTTGTAGTTTCAGATCTTTATGTTTCCTTTTTCGTTCGAAATGTTCTTCCCTTCATCCATTGGTTTTCCTGCGGGTGTTGGGCGGAGTCATTCCCAGCATAAATGGCCAGAATTTCCTCTCCCTGAAGACATGTCTTCTGGTTCTTCCTGAGGGACCCCCAGGGTGTTGCCAGGCCAGTGAGGTGACACCAGTCTCTCCAGGGGCCTCCCGCCCGGACCACCTTTCCCAAAGGAGCCACCACACCGATGATCTGTCTGTCTACATGGCTGTCTCCTTTTGGCTCCATTTCTACAGTTTGAGTAGTATAAATGAGGCAGAATAATGCAAATATCTGAATTCCATATAAAAAGACCTTCTTTTCAGATTAAAAAAGATATTCATTGATTTTTCCCTGTCCAAACTGTCAACGTGTGGTATTTAAAACTTGGAACACAAAAAGGGATTTGTTACCTCGGATTGTGGATTGAGTTACTCAGTGTTTTATCATTTCAGGGGGTTTAAAGGGCTTTCTTTGTGACGGCCTTATTTCACAAGGACGCAAGTATAACCCCGTGTGTCTAATATGGCATCTCCTCCACTTTAAATACCTGTCCGGGGTCATTTTCCCCCTGATTTGTGCTCCAGAGGAAGCCCGGGAGGAAGATCACAGCCAGACAGATGATCCCCAGTGGCAGGCCCTGGATTATGTGGGCAGCTGATTTCAACATCCACCAGTCTGTTACAGTTTAACAGATGAGCTGTCGGCTCGCTATATAGGACACACACACACACACACACACACACACGCACACGCACGCATACACACACACAGACACACACAGACACACACACACACTCGTACACACACGCACAACGCAGTGGTCCTGAAGCTCATATCTTCACTGGGAAGCCTGCGTGAGCTCGAAGGCAACGAAACCTAAGCTGCTCAGGAAACATAGTGTAAAAATATTATGGGTTCTCTCGGTGCTTCTGTGGAACATCAACACTCAGTCACATGCTTTTCCACCAATGTCTTTTTTCTCTGTGGCTTTCTCTTTTCAAACACAATGAGCACAGGTGTAACTTTGCTGACATTATCATTCAGAAAGGCAGATGTGCTCAAAAAGGATAGTTCACGCTCTCTTGCATGTCTGTCAGGCGATCCTCAGCACACCCTGTTAGTAAATCAGCGCCCACCCACCCCCCACCCCCCACCCCCCAGCACTGTTTGCATTAAGGATCAGGTTTGTACATGCACAAACTTTTCAGTCAAACCTCAGTATGTCGTTTTAGACTACAAAAGTAGCAAGAACAGCTTGTGCTCATATAGCTTTCATGCTAATGCCAGTTTGCTAGCATTGCTCGCAACAAGGTAGCTTGGTTTTCGCTGCTGCATATCGATGGGCTTTAACTGCCATCTGCTGCTCAGTCATTCAGTGCTGTAATTAATTCCTCCTCCTCCTCAAGTGAACAAAATGAGTACAGCAGTTATTACTTTGACTTTCGTGCACTTTTTTATGTTGATTTGTTCCTGTCTGGATGGGTGAATATAACTTCATATCTTGTCCTGATTTTGGTTCTTATAATAATAATCTTTTCTCTGCAGGATTCTTAAGGACACAATAATTAAGGTCAATGTCACTGGAAAAGTGCTCAATGTCCAGCCTGACAAAACTGTGTGTGTGAGTGTGTCTTTTTTTCTGGAGGGACACTTTGCTTCTTTACAGCGACTACGTCTCGCTCTATTTCATCAGATAAGCCTCGATTACCCTTCTGTTTATTTTACTGAAGCTCTCTTATGCTGTAACAAAATCATGTCAACAGTGTTTGTCTAGACGACCACCCCCACCCCCCCCACCCCACCCCACCCCACCCCCACCCCCACCCAAACGCTCTCTGGCATCAATTTCTCCGTGAGATCTTTCGAAATGTAACCTCAGTCGGTTGCTTCTTCCTTCGGCTTTGTTTGTTGTGCCTGCGAGAAACGTTCCAGAGTTTCATCAATCATTCATCAGCTCGGCGTGTTGTAACACCGTAAACACAACATAGTGAGAGGCAGCAGATGGGAGAAGACCCAGGCGGAGCAAAGAGAGATGTCTAAGGTTGGGGTTTGCTTTTTTTTTGTTGCACCTTCACAATCACAGCATAAATTCGAGTGGAATCTGAAGATTGGAGCTCTGAACACCTCCCTCCGGAGGGTCAGCGGGCTTGTCCTGTGGCTGGGGAGGGACGGCTAAAGGAGGATGGAGCGGATGTGAAGGAGGCTAAGCAAACAAAAGCAACTGCACAGAGAGAGTTTGCGAAGTGCTGAGGGCACACTTTAATAACACTGGCTGCTGTTCCTCTCTCTTGTTTTGTTGTGCTTCAACAGAGCGTCGCCTCCAGCTGAGCTCGGCTGCAGACGCTTCGGATGCTGGTCGGACGCTGCTGGATGTCCAGTGGGCAGCGAGCTGCAGGAGTCCAGCGTAGCTCGGGGGCGAAGGATGCCCGGCACATTCTTCTGAGGTCTGAAATGAGAGATAAGACTTTCTGCAGGTGTGCCCATCGCTGGAGGATCATCAGGAGGACTGACCTCGGTGACCGCTCCGACGTGCACCCCTGGGAAAAAATTGTGCACGGCAGATGTTTGCCATTAAACGGGCACGATCACATGCCACACAGAATAAAGGGGCCATTCGGTTGGGGACGTACAACCACGATAAGACAAAGTAGCTCCAATCTGCTGAGAAATTGCTACTTAATAGTTTTCTAACTCACACAGTTGAGAAAGAAAGTGAGGAAAGATGGGACAAAGAAATGAAAAGGGAGAAGAAAGGCATGAAAAAGGGGACGGCAAATAGAACAAATGAAACAGAGTCAAAGAAAGAAAGAAATGAAGAGAGAAGAAAAGGAAAAGAGTATGGATCACTCCTTCCTCATTGTTTGTTTCTTCTTTTGTTCAGTGAGTGTTTTCTGTGTAATCAACGAGGAATAATCAAGCAAATGACAACAGACGAGAACGAGAGTCTTTCAATTGCCTTTGTACGTTGCACTAGGGTGCCTCGCTCTGTGGTGACGCAGCTGCTGCGCCGAAAGGAATCAAGAAAAATTGACTGTTTTGATTTGCTATTCGGGTAATTTTTTGACCAAAATTCAAATGTTCAGTTCTGATTAATAATCTCAATATTTAGTTCTTTAGGAAATCCATCAACCAGTGCACTAAATCCCCCCCGTTTGCGTCCACGTTGACCTCACTGTCTTCACTGGCAGTGCCAGATGCAGCTGTTGGAGACAGGCTGTTGGAGACAGGCTGTTGGACACAGGCCGTTGGACACAGGCTGTTGGACACAGGCTGTTGGACACAGGCTGACCTTTCTCCTCCACCTCCATCACGAAAGCTGGTGTGTCCCCTCCATTAACTTCTCATCATGTCGTCCATTTTTGCCTGTTTCCTGAAATGAGTGCTTCTTAACGTTTCTATTCATCCATATTCCACATTAAAATTTCAAAGTAGGCTGTTTGAGGTTAATAAGAGGTTTCTCTTCCAACCTGACGGGATATTTGACAATTCCAGTGAGTCACTGTGCATTTACTGCTATTAATGTAATTCTTTATTACGTTTATCCGCCTTCAAAAAGTCTCCTTCAATTCTTGTTTCCATGTTTTCCCTCGAGACTCCGCGCGAGCCTGTTTCAGTAGTAATGACTGTTTTCCTTAGACATTAAATAAAGGTCGAAACTATAAAATCCCAACAACATTCGTCTCGCGTCCTGCCGCGGCCCCCTGTTTTTCTTGCTTCGGTATGAAACAGGAGAAATGGCTGTAAAGGGCTTTATTGTGTCGCTGTGATATTTTGCCTCGAAGTTAGAGGGTCCGGGGAAGCTCCCGCGGCGCGTTTTGGGTTCCGTCTCAGGCCCGTCTCATTCCACGCTCGCCTCTCGCTCTCGGGAGGCTCACCGTGAAAGGCACCCCGCGCGGCACGTCTGAGGGCGTCTGGGACCGAGCGGTGGACCGCAGCCGGGCCCTGCCAAGCCATTGTGAGGCTAAAACAACCACTGCATTCCTCGCACCGCAGCGCAAGCGCCGAGCCAGGCCTGGAAAGTTACCGGCCCCCGGGGGCCCGGCCCGACTCCCGCGAGCTTCTTGGAGCTCAGATAATAGCAGCTCCACAAAGGACGCAAGAGATAAAGGTCCTCTTTGAGTGAGGAGGACTCGGTGAACCCCAGAAGTGGGTCTGAAATCGCGACGCTATCAAACTACTGACACCCACTGGATTGAGATGTATCGGATGGCTTTTGGCACTTGAGGGAGATTCGGTGCAGGGTGATAATTTCAGGTTTCCAAAAAAAAAAACCTCTCGACACTCCGGAGGGTCCAGCACACACATCTCTTCTGCTCGAGCTTGTCTGCCAAAACCGCAAGGCTCCGAACCAACAAGACTGCGCATAATCATCACCCTCCCTTCTGATTTGTGTCCAAAGCTTTTGAACCAAAGTCTGACCCTAAACGTAGCATATCTAGAGAGGCTTTGATTCCAAAAGATTACAGAGACGGAGCCAGAACAAGCACTTTTTTCTTAGCATGGTATCAACATCCTAATCTCTTCTCCCACTGACTCCAAGGCGCTGCAGTCGGTCCCAGATGCAATCGGGTGAAAGTGAAGAAAGGTCATCAGTCCATGACAGAGCAACACACTGGCAGAAACCACAAGATGGTGCAGTGAGTCAATCCAACCTGGTGTCAGGCCACGGAGAAAAAAAAAGGACAAATTCAGTGAGTCTAATAAAAAAAAAAGGTCAAACAGTTGACGTGTGGACGCGTTTCAAACGGGTCGATGTGACACTATGTCACCATGTCACCCTGGGTAGGGAGCTCGATGAAGCTGGCGTCGTTTCATGAGGAGCAGGTGGAGTTACTGTGTAGTCAGGGACACAGCCGCCCTGTGAAGCATTACTGATTGGAGATCTAACATTGATACACACGTCTCAAGAATGGCAGCACTACACAACCACGATCACAACTGGTTTTGCTTCTATTCACATCTCAGATGACGACAGAGGGTCATTCAGGAGGACAGACATGGCAACACGACTCAAAGTTAACTGGCTGAGACCAAATTCAGCTTTGTTGCACAGCCCTGTGAGCGGCAACTGTTTGGTAAAATACTCTTTGATTGAAAAGACAAGACAGGAAAATAATGGAAACATTGGTGTCTAAATACCAAGAAATCAATCAGTACTTGTGGCAAGTGCAGAATCAGATTTAATGCCTTCACATAACTAACTAATATACAAATATTAGAGACAGGAATTTCCAAAATAGTCAACTAAATCTCAAACAGATTTAAAATTCTTGTGATATCAAGTCGACTGAAACGAGACTGAAACTACAAAACTTTCTCATGATGAAATTTCCCTTCAAAACTAAATCAAAACTTCTTGTTCAACCAAACAAAACTGAAGTATTTACAGCTTATAACAGTATCAATTCTCTGATTTATGTCAGATGAAACTGGGCTGTATGTGGCTCCTGTAATGAAGCAGGTCGAACACTGCTGGTAGAATGGCAGCCTGAATAAATCTTTGCTGTGCGAAATCACACTTTTAATGATTCGAAACAGATGAAGTTTTTTGATGACGAAGTTCATAATAAAAGCAGTATGCTTCTATGCTGCGAGTCAGGCAGCTGTCGCGATGTGGAGTGACTCCGTGGCCTCCAAAATATCAGACACACACACACACACACACACACACACACACACACACACACACACACACACACACACACACACAAACACACACACA
>JAUESE010088808.1:565-12764 GCA_032274725.1 Malacoctenus triangulatus | reverse complement strand
GTGTGTGTGTGTGTGTGTGTGTGTGTGTGTGTGTGTGTGTGTGTGTGTATATATATATATATATATATATATACACACACACCCAACTTATACAACTTTGAGCAAAAAATAAAGTCATATAGTGACTATATAGTCATGTCTGCAAATATGTATATACACACACAC
Source organism: Malacoctenus triangulatus (assembly GCA_032274725.1). NCBI lineage: Eukaryota > Metazoa > Chordata > Actinopteri > Blenniiformes > Labrisomidae > Malacoctenus > Malacoctenus triangulatus. Next base: position 12,599 of record JAUESE010088808.1, on the reverse strand, counting down.
ACACATACACACACACACACACACACACACACACACACACACACACACACGTATATAGTCTATATATATCTATATATAGATCACTTTAGCTGCCACTAATGTAACTGGTTGAATATGAGCTGGTGTTTGCATCAACAGGTAGTGGTGTTAGCATCAACAGGTATCAACGTTTGGCATTCCTAAGGATGAAGCTACACATGCCTCTGCAGTGATTCCTTTAATCTAAAATTTGGGGCTTTCGTAAGGACGAGCTACTGTTTCTATTGATTGTGTTCATGGGTTGCTAGCCGGGATGCTAATTCTTCTGAGAAGTAGAAAAAAAACCCTGAAAGTTCAGCAGCTTCCTGACTGACGAGCTAAAACCCGACGACAGACATTGAGCTCATAGACGAAAGGTTGTTTACTCAGCTATACCTAATTAAATAGTTATTTTTAGAGGAGGTTTCACCATTTGACAACCTTTATGAAAATCTCTCATTACCACTACAAGACGACAGCTCTGGAACTGAACCCAGGAACTATTTTCAGCTCATGACCACCATATCAATCAGTCCCTGTTACACATTAAGGGGGGTTGAAGAAAAGACATTAACCAAGCTGCTGCTGTTTTTCTTTTTTGTAAATGCTAGACTCAGACTGCAAATATGCACAGTGGGGGAATAAAGGATTAGCCGGATTAAAAAACTCAACCAGAGGTAAAAGATAAACTACATGGAAGATTTGTTACTGAGAGGTGAGACACAGGAGGGGGGGTTGGGGGGGGGGGGGGGTGATGGAATATCCGATGCACAACTGCACTACTTGAACAAGCGACTCCTCTTCAGCATGGCCGGATCATGACCGTATCGACGACTGTCGCCGTGGCAACCAAAAGTCCCGGCTTGACGCGACCTTGGCCGAGCACGAGCACGAGTTGGAGGCTTCGATCGCGGGTTTTGTCTGTCCGAAGCACCGGATGATCGCACTCAATCCCACAACAAGAACATTATTCTTTTTTTTTTGGGATGGGGGGGTGGATTTTCGAAAAGCTCCTCTAACTGTGCACCAACACGGGATTGTGAGATTATCCTTCTCCTGCACTTTTTTTTTCTTTTAAATCTATCCTGTACTCAAGAGTGGGGACTAAATTTAGCTGCGGCCTGTCAGGGATCTCAGCCAGACACGCGCTGTTAATGCGCCCCGGCCCGGCGCTCAACGACACCCACTAAGGCACCCCACCCTTCCCTCTTCCGATCCCTGACCTCGACCTGCCGGTTTAAGTCCACGCACTGTGAACACAGAGTCATGGGGGGGCAAAGAGCTTGGCGAGTAACCACTCAGGAAGTCGGGAGTGCATGCTCAGACAACAAGGGATAGAAGGTGGGTGGATGGGAGGAGGGGGGAGGAAAGGGGGCAGCACCACTTCCCAAGAGCAATCTCGACTTTTGTGTGTTCCCTTAATCTTACATCCCTCTTACCGGTGGCAGTACAAAGTGGCGCAGACTGTGCACAATTCAACGAGTGGTTCCGCGTTTCCACCTTCGGAGCTATTGTTCATCGATGTCCAAGTCCAAATTACATGCAAAAAACTCTAAACACGATAATTTATGAGCTTTTTGTGGTGTTTTGTTTTTTTTTTTTTCAGATTGAAGCCACTTTCTGGTGAAGCAGTCACAATCAGAAATGAAAGGACTGGTCTTTTATGTATAAAGGAAGAAAAGCTCTTAGGAAGGGGGGGGAGTCGGGGGGAGATGTCAGAAATGTTCCTTTCTCTCTCAGCCCTCTGAAGAGGCTGGCGGACATGTTGATTGGCAGCTGAGTTGGCAAGCTGACTGGCAGAAATAGAGAAAGCGAGGTTCCCAGACAAAGACCAAAACAAAAATGTGCTCATAATAGAATTCAGAGCCCATATGATAAAAAAAACAGATGTTTGTTGTTTTTTTTTATGAAAAAGTCGAAATTAGATCAAATTTAAACTTTCGCAACCCTCAAACCAGCAGGATCCTCAATCTTATTTTTCTACTCGGCGCTCATTGGAGTCACACAATGTTCGAATTTTGGGCTTTTCTCAGGAATCTCCACTGGATTTAGGCGTGTACCCTTAGAGGGTCTTACCACGTCACCGTGTCGTGGTACATTTTTGTCTATGGCAGCACCAGGACCAACGATGTACCGTTTTCTAGGTATAGCTCAGATTAGGAAAAGAAAGTGTCTTAAAGCCAAGACACCAATTTTCTTCTAATTTGGGGAAATCCGTTCTCAGCGAAGACCCACAGACTTCCTTTCTTCCTGGAACTCTCACTTCAGCTCTTCCAGAAAGATCCCAAAGATGTTAGGTGACACAGTCCCTTCCGGGATGTCCTGGGTCTTCTCTAGGGAACTTGTATACCCACAACCTATCGTACCTCCCCAAGGGAAGCAACCAGGAGGAAACAAATGCCTTGCCTCCTATACAACGAAATCCGTCAAGCCGTCGCCTGTTACTCTCAAAATCTTAATGAGTTTTCAAGTCTTATACATTTGATCTTGGCCTGATACCTATTAGCTTTCAGATTATCCCCCGAGCTAAACACTAGGTTTGATCAAGGATGCTAAAATGTGCCCTCCAGCAAAAGGAACCACACAGTTCACTGAATTTGCAACCAAGACAGCATCAGGAGAGAGGACAGAGCCACCAGACCTACCGTCCTCCATGGGGACATAGATGTTCAGGTAGAGGCAGTCCTCGCTCTGCTCCTGCACGTAGGTGACCACTGTATCCAAGTTGGCGGTGAACCACACAGGGAGCATATCGTTGAGTAAAAAGCGGTCCTCCAAGAACTGAGGACAAACCGGAGCAAACTGGGTAGCATTCCTGATTCCCGGCCAGGACATGGGCGGCTCCGGTGGCTGGAACCTCCGCTCCCCCGTTGGGGCCAAAGCGTACGGGATCCCCAAATACTGCTCCACTGGTCCCAGGATCTCATTGGGCAAAGTGACCTTGACTCCTCGCAACTTTCCGTAGTTGGTGGTGACGACAGGTTGCTGCTGGGCCGCGTTCGCGGTCAGCAGCACCATCCACAGCAGGAGGCCGGCCCTGGCCACGAGGCGAAACATCCACGAGGGGCCCCCGGGTGCCGACATGACCCCGCTGTGCTCAGACCGAGCCTGGCAGGCCGCGGTTGTCGTCCACCGCCGGGGTCCTCCCTGCCCCTCCGCCAAGACGCTGTGTGGTTGTCCTCAGGCGACGCGTCGAGCACCGGAGCCCCGGCCGATCAGTGCAGCTTTCTCAGAGCTCCCCATTTCCTGAGAGCCTGCGCGGAGTTCGGGCAGCCGCGGCACCGCCTTCTCCCAGCCGGAGAGGTCGCTTAGAACCCCCTCGGATCCCCGGATTCCAGCTCGGTAGGATCTCCTGAAAGAAAGAACGAAAAGGAGCTTATCAAGCGTGCAGTACGGTTTACATTTATCATACACAAGATGTCACACCCCATTTAGTTTGAGATGACTCTGCTACCACTGGCATAAACTGTAATTTGTTGTTTTTCTCTGGACATCCTTCCAACTTGAGATACATTTACAGAGCCCCAAAAAAATTGCTTTGTTGGTGCAACACTTCCCTCCAGGACTCCTCGGGTTTGACGCCTGTCCAGCAATCAAGGTGAGCCAAGAGGCCGGAGACTTAAAGGACTAGTACACCCAAACAATGATGTGCCTTCATTCCCCCCCCCCCGCCAATGCTGAACAACACAATGAAGCACTTTTCTGACATCTCAAATGCAGCTAGAGATCAGGGAGGTTTGTCAGACACTACCCATTCAGGACACTTGGATTACATTGGACGAGTAGTATGGAGAAATATTGACAAGTTTTTGTGGACTTTTGTGGACGTTTTTGGCTTGGGCGCCGTTGAACTCCATTATTTGAATGTGGGCAGATAACAAGAAACCTCCAAGATCTCCAGCTGTATTTGAGATGTCAAAAAAGTGCTTCACAGTGTTGTTCAGCATGGGGGGGAGTAGAAAATGAAGGCACATCATTGTTTGGGTGAACTCCTCCTTTAATCATCTCATCGTGCCACTCGAGCATTATCACCACAAATCCATCGAAACACGCAAAGTCCCAAAAGATCGAATGGATTCACTGCTTCTTACTGAGAAGCCTGAATGACGGACAATCATAAATCGCACCTTTTTTTGGGATGAGTTTTTGGAAGGAAAATGAACAGAAACACGGATAGAATCCTGTTGAGACTATCTGAGGTTGAAAAAAAAGGTGGGGGGGGGGGTTAATTCCCAGACTCTGAATCAATGGGGTTTTACCCTTGGTGCTGGAAACCTTTGTGGCATTTGTGTCGAGAACCAGCCGGTGAGCGAGTCTTCGATTAGAGCTCTGGTCTATTTTTTGCACAACTAAGGCTTGAAACCTTTTTTTTTTTTTTTTAACCATACTCGAAATCTGTGTCCATATTTTAAGTGGTTTGTGAAGAAAATCTCAAGCCTGACTGCTCCAATCCCTGAAATGTTGATTAATTACCCTCTGCGCTTGCCAAAGAAAGTCAGGCCCGAATCAATTATTGAATCTCACGCTGACCAGCTCCGGCTCCTTTCTGATATCAAATATAAATGAAAAGACTGCATGAATTAATGACAGAATCCGGCCTAATAGAGTCGGAGTACGCGGCAGCCTCGGTGCGTGAGATTTTTTAACTAAACAGCCTCGCAACAAGGATTAGCGAAACAGAAACAGGAAAGAGGAAGCCGTTCCTGACGGCAGCCTGCGAGGATCTGTCATGTCGACATGCCTCCCCGAGAAGACATCAGCTCAGGGAAATGGTTGTACCGGGGTGGGGGTGGGGGTGGGGGAGCCTCACTGGAAATCCACCTGAACACCGTGCCAGGTATTAGGGGTGGCTGCCTCTCAGAACTGAGTCTTTTTTTGTGTGTTTTTCATCACAGAAAACAGGAGGAGGTGAAAGGGAGGCGAGCTGTCGCCAGAGCGGATGTGAAGCAGCGTCAGGGGGGGCTTTATCCTGCCTTGTGAGGACACATGCAACAAATGCCAGTCTTACATTCGTATATACAAGGAAATGCGTGCCAAAAAAGGCGTCAATGAAGCCAGTTCAAGAAAGGATCCTCTTGGGGGGAATCCAGTTTCTGTCTACAGTCCAGAAGCAAGCATTCGGGGTCAATTTGTGACTCTAAATTGTCCATATCTGTAGATATCTATGTGTTTGCATGGTTGTGTGCTTGTTCGACCTGTGAAAAGCTCGCAATCTCTCTGAAGCTTTGCCAAAAGTCGGCTGCAAGAAACTGTAAGCAAGCAAAGTTGTAAATAGAGCTCCATAGCAACACACCGACAAATAGTCAGCAAGGAAACATCGACTGAGAGCTAAAACAACTGAAGAAGGGTCTTCAAACTGTTTTTAGTTATCGGGTCACATGTTGGTCAGACCACAAGCAAACAAAATGTGCAAAAATCCAAAATGTTCCAAACCTAACAAGCTTTTTTGCGTTCGTAAGGTGATTCGTTGTTTGACGGTGTTGTGGTTCTCTGCTGTCAAGTTTGAGTCGTAAAACTTCTCATATGCAAAATATCAATAGAACATCTCCAGGGCTGGATTAGAACCTCTGGTGGGCCAAATTTGGCCTACTGTCCACATGTTTGACAGACCAATAAACTAAAAGGCACAAAACTGCTTACGAATACTCCAAAAAACACATCGAAAAGTAAAAAACAAATACACCAAACCTCCAAAAGTTGACGACAAACATTTTCCAAATGATTATCAGTTGATATAGAGTGACTCGAATATAGTCAATGTTGCAACAAAAACACACTAAACAAGGACAATCGGCCTTTTCTGGGTTTCTCGAGAGAATTGGGCTTTTCTTTTATTTCCATGGTAACGATCGATGACACCTGCTAAAGAGGCAACGAGGACAGGCTCCAAAAAAGTGTCACAAATTCCAGTTTTGTTTTGGAGCGACCATTTTTCAATCCTATAGTAAATAAAAAAAAGTCTTCGAGGTAGAGATGACTGGAAAATAAAATAGATAAATAAACCCAGCGCCTTTATTACTCTGGATGCTTCACAAAAATGTCCTTGGGACTGGCTTTAAAAAGTCCTCCAGGCTGAAGGAATACCCAGAATACAACGCTCAGAAGGGGAGGTAGGGGGGTGACCAGAACGACAGAGACACACACGTCATTATCCAGGCAGTCACAAGGTCTCAAAGTAACACTCCAGGGTGTTAAAGTGAGGTCAACCACATGCCCGCACTCCTAATACTATAACAGGAGTTCCCACAGATAAGTTCCCTCATCTCTGCCGTCTTTTGCTGCCAACTGGTAATATTCTGTTACCCTTGAAATAACTGTTTCACAGCAAGGATCGGAAGATGCTCTAAATTCGATTTCATTCTAGGTTATCAACAGGAAAAAAGAGCTGTGACAACGCAGACAAAACTAGCAAATGTTTCTGTGAAGCTGCTAACAGTTGGACGTCTTCCCTGCTGCTGTCATGCAAAGACTGTTTATCCGAGATCACCAAGCTACTCTTAAAATGGAGCTTATTAAGGAGCTAATAATGCTAACTCGAACAGTGAACAGAAACAGCAGCTCTGCAACTACCAAATGGTTAACGTACAAACATACAGACAAAGCTAGCTAAATTTATTTTTGAAGGTGCTAAAGCTTCACAGCTAAGAAAAGCTAACGTTGCTAACGTTGTCTTCCATGTTGTCATCACTAAGAGACTGTTCGAGATTAATAAACTTCCCCTTTGACTGGCGCTTTTAATAATGCTAACTCGAACAGTAGACAGAGACAGCGGCTCTGCAACTCCCAAACATACCAACAGGCAGACAAAGCGAGCAAACTTTTTATTTTTGAAGGTGCTCAAGCTTCACAGCTAAGACAGGCTAACGTTGCTAACAGTTGGCCGTCTTCCACATTACCGTCAGTAAGACACTGTTTGTTCAAGATTAATAAACTTTCCTTTTGACTGGAGCTTTTAATCATGCTAACTCAAACAGTGGACAGAGACAGCAGCTCTGCAACTCCCAAATGGTTAACGTACAAACAGACAGACAAAGCTAGCTACCGTTTCATTTTTAAAGGTGCTAAAGCTTCACAGCTAAGACAAGCTAATATTGTTAACAGATAAAGTTTTTAATAATGCTAACTCAAACAGTGGACGGAGACAGCAGCTCTGCAACTCCCAAACTGATTTCTTGGAACTTACCAACATACAGACAAAGGTAGCTAACTTTTCACTTGAAGCCGGTAAAGTTTCAAAGCTAAGACAAGCTAACATTGCTAACAGTTTGCCGTCTTCCACATAGCCATCAGTAAAATACTGTTTATCCAAGAGGCCATTCAAATCCTGTGATAATGATATGCTTTGGAGTCTTAACTCAATGGTGCTTTATTATTTCATGGCACGACTTGTCATCACACCACACGCTCCCCCCCCCCCCCTCGCTCTCTGAATTATGCCTGAGCCCCACCAACCACATACACACACACATTTACACACGCGAGCGCAAAATCAATTCAGAGCTGACATGCTCGTCTCTGAGGTCACGGCAGAGTAGAAAGGTTGTAGTGGAAACAGTGAGCGGGGGGGGGGAGGTGCTTTTAAGCCACCGTTTGTGCCCCCTTTCGTCAATCTGATTAAATCCGAGGTCAGATTAGCCCGTTTGTGCCGATTTATACGCACCAAGAATATAATCCAATAAATCAGTAGATAAATCCTGTCATGTTTTTTTTTTCTTCACTATTGTGACATTTATGGAAAGAGAAGAACCAGGTGTGAGAGGACAAAGGTTTTTGGGGGATAAATACCCAGATGAGGCAAGGGGGCCTTAATAGACACAGGTGGGAAACGTCGATGGGTGGAGCAACAACACGGGGAAGAAAAGGATGGACAAGAATCCAAACTGGGACCTTAAAAACCCTCCTGTTGTCCTTCGGGTCAAACTGACCCGTGTCAGATTTTCAAGGTATACAAAATACAAACACACACAAATATACAATGCTTGTGTGTATATCTTGGGTTTCTGACAACTTTTGGATGATTAAACATGGACCGGGTCAAAATAATCCAGGAAAAGCATCGCTGCTGCTGACAGATGAACACAACAGGAGGGTTAAAAACAAGATGGCAAAAAAACTACAAGTATAAAGAGCTACAAAGTATCAACATCAAATGACCGAGAATCTAAAAGAAAACTAAATACCAACAGAAAACAAACAAAATCATGACCGATGTGGCTTTTAGCGCGGACATCGATCGCCTCGTCTTTCAGGCCGACTTCCTCTCAATTGAATCCCGATTGCAATCTAATCACGAATCTATGGCGCATTTGCGTCGATCAGACAGCCAATTTCAGGGTCGCACCAGGTGCCGGTGCTGTTAAGTCCATTCACATGGTGAAGGGTCCAAAGTCGGAGTCACGGAAGTCCCACAAAAAGGACCAGAAAATCAACAAAAACATACTAACTGTAAGCACAATAGCACGACAGAAACAAAAGTGTCGAGGCCGATATTCAGTGGTTAACGATTGCGGTGTTTGTACACTGACAGCTGAGACGGTGAGGTGGGGATTGGGGTGTGTGGTGGGGGGGGGGGCTTTGGAAGTGTGAGTGGCCAGCGAGTGGAGCAGAATCTTGTTTATGCGAGCCAGTTGATGCGCAGAGACATTTTTGCTCGGGCGACACATATTTCAGCGCGGCACCATATGGCACTTCTCTGCTTCTCCCCGGCTCCACTCGACTACGCTCCGATTGTTTTTCTTGATTGGCTGATCGCATCCACCAGATACTGTTTTTTTTCGGGGGACCTCTTCGCTTCTGAAAAACGCGAAGTCAACGGACTCACGAGACTTCGGTCTTCCAAAGTGGCAGCAAAACTCGGAAGAGATTTTTTTTTTTGTTACAAGGGAGGCGGAGAATGCACACCCACGCTGCGTGTACCTACTGGGAATTGGAGAGAAAAAACCCTGTCTGACACACCGTTAATGGAGGAGGCTGCACACTCGCACGTCCCCACAGGCACTCAAACACACAACCGCAGCCGTCGACTTGGTTTCAGTATGGCGACAAAAAAAAATCCCTTTCCGAAAAGGGGGGCCGAGAACGGATCCCTGTGGAACTCCGCGCTCCAAAAAAAAAAGGGTTACACAACCAAATGCGGAGTAAAAACTGAACTATTCAGTACAGCTAATGGCAAACTTATTGTGACTCTGGGAAGAGACTCAGGTCAGGTCAGGCCAGCCATAAACTTTGGTCTGCAGTAATCAAGGCCCAAGCCTCGTTACTGACACATACCCAGACGTAAATACTTCTTAGGCTACGTTCACACTGCAGGCTGAAGTGACACAAATCCAATTTTTTTGCACCTATGCGACCCATATCTGATCTTTTCATATCAGTCTGAACGACACATCCGATTTTTTCAAATGCGACCCAGGCCACTTGGATATGTAGTCCTAAATCCGATATGTATCTGATCTTTTGCCATTCGACTTCAGTCTGGGTCGCATTCATCCGACCTACACGTCTTTGATGCACGACAAACGTCACTACTTGGCGTCCAAAATTGCGAAATACGCTCCTCTGCCACCGTCCATGTTTACTTCCGCAAACACGGCAACGTCACACGCACGCTCACTGTGAAGCCATCGCGTCTTTTACGCATGCAATCGGGTCAGTTTTGATGCGCAAGGCGTTCGGACAACAGGTCACATACGAGCTGCATTTGATTGGAAGCGTGAATGGACACTCGAAAAAAATTGGATTTCACAAAAAATCGGAATTGAGCATTATGCACTGCAGTGTGAACATAGCCCTAGATAGTGCAGAGCCGGAGGACGGCCGTCCACGCGAGAGGCCTCCCATCCTTCATCAGTGCCATCGTGTCTACTTTACAGATAGTAACTTACTGCTCAGAGATCAAACCTTCGACACCCTTGGTGTTCGGCCCAAATTAGGAACATCCTGTTATGTCTTTGTCCGAAAAACCTTTAATACTAGAAACCTTGGGGGAAACTGGTCAGAACGCTCGAGCAGTGTTTCCCAATCTTTTTCCATCCAAGGCACACCTTTTCGTTGGAAAAAATCTCACACCACCAACAAAAATCTTTAAAAAGTCTTCCATATTAAAAACAAAAAATTAGAGAGCAAATTAGAGAACATAAGAACAAAGTCACGTTTGAAGACCTCCTGCTGTTCTGGCAGCAGCAGTGTAGTAACGACAGTGAGTGTCACGACTCGTCTGTGTTCCTCATGTTGGTGGAAAAAAATGTGCAATAAATGCAGGTTGTCCCATCGAACTAGATATTGGGGTTTCCGTCAGTTCCCAAACGCACCACGGCCGTGACAGCGTCACTGCAATTGATCGCACACAGCAGCTGATCCTCTCTCACACACACACACACACACACACACACACACACACACACACACACACACACACACACACTTAACATGTGCCGATGCAGCACAATCAGACCGACGCAACAGGAAATGTCACGATTCTCTGATTAGCCACTCACGATTAGCAAGTGGCTAACCGGGCCTCGCGCTAACTGACCAGTGGTTTGGCGACCCTCTTATAATTGCGCTCTGTCATTGGGACAATTTCCCGGCAAACCTGAACATCTCTCACGGCACACCAGTGTGCCGCGGCACAGTGATTGGGAAACACTGCGCCAACCTCAGTATGCACATGCCTTCTCACAGATCTGTTACTTGTTCAATAAACTCTCTCTGCTTCAACTGACATGTCTCTGGCCTCCTCCTTCTGGTCCATCTCCACATTGAATTCACACCAAAGAGTGCTGGTTTTGAACGCATCCCAGGTTGTGACATCGTTTGAACAGATATTATGACGAGTTTGGTCCAACTTGGTTGTTCTCGAAGGAACTTCTTTGCTCTCTTTGATGATGTAATTTGGGATAGCTGAAGACTGAACTCTAAGCTCCTGATTCAGGGGGGGTTGAAAATGAATGGTTGGTTGTTGTTAACTCGATTGATAAGCTAGTTAACATTCCGACGAGCCGCCCTTCAGGCGCCTGAACCCGAATGCCGAGAGAGCGTCGCAACTGTCGCTCTCCTTGGCGACGCAGGAGATTGCGAAACATTGTTCTGGCTCCTAATGATTCGACGAGATAAAGTCTCATGAATATCAATGAGGGGCGGCTCGCCGTCATTTGCATTTCAATCATCGCGGGGACGATCGTGCCTCACACACCCCCCCCCCCCCACCCCTTCCCCTGAACTTTCAAATGTCACCGATATGCTGAACCGTGGCGAGCCGTCGGGGGAAACTCACGCAGCGTCTTCGAGAACCTTGCGAAGACCTGCGACGAAGAAGTCTTTCAGCCTGAACTTATGTTTTTTGGCTTTTTCCCCATTTCATCATCTTAACCTTCAATTACATTTTTTATTTTATTTTATTTATTTTTGGAATTTTTTGAATTGCATTAACCATTTAAAGTACTTACTGGGGGAGAAAAAAAATATTTATTCAAAAATTTATCCCAATTTTTTCTTTACTATTTTTCTTACTTTCTTCAAGCAAAAGTGTTTTCCAATTTTTTAAATATTTTTTTTACTTTTTTTTGTTTTTTTTAGTTCTTTTTGCCATCTCTTAGAAAACCAAAATATACACACTCGAAGCGTGTTCTCGACCCGTCCATCCACCCCAGCATCCTCCATCATCGGTTCATCACTATGGCACGTGAATTCAAACCGACTCCGTTTTTCAATTTGAAATTCAGGAAGTGTGCGCTGTGGGCGTGTCCCCTCAACATTCAAAACCTGTCAGTCAACCCCCCGCCTCCCTTACAAACACTAACCTCTTAAAGCAAAACCCGTGTTCCCGTGTTCGACAAAGGTTATTGTGGAACCAATTTCCTGCGCTCAGGCTCAGGATTTGTTTGTTTTGCTGAGGAGCACGCAAGAGGGTGGATTATGGGGGGGGGGGGGGGTAGGGGTGGGGGGGGGGGTGGTGGTGGGGGGGGGGTGTCCTGGAGCCGGAGGAGGGGATTTGCAGGTGGGAGATAAGGTTTGA
>JAUESE010088695.1:0-12779 GCA_032274725.1 Malacoctenus triangulatus | reverse complement strand
GGAGAAGACGCTCCTTAAAAATCTCCACCTTTTTAAAAAAAATGTGACATTTTTGTATTTGCACGACTGACACATGTTTGCATGTACTTACTGCATTTTCCTATTCATCCCACATGACCAAAAATGTGACCAAATTCCCTACCCAGATCCTCAAGTTCACCGAGCCGAAGTCGCGCCTCGGCACGACTCCGCTGCAGTCACTGCTGCAGAATCGCTCGCAGTCACGCATGCAGATGAAGACGAAAATGCAGATGAAGATCCAGCAGAGAAAACTGCCAAGTTATCTGAGCAAGGTAAAGTCACACATGCAGCAAAATGTTGTCATACTAATTAATGTAAGGTTCCATCTGACACGGAAATATTTGGAGTATTTCATGTGAATACTTTGCTGAATATTTCACTTTAAACATGGTAAATAAGTGTCAAAATGTGTGTCAGGCAGCACTGGCTTGTTGGAAAAAAAATAAAGCATTTTGCTATTTGCCCTCTTGCAGGCCCTCAAACCTGAAAAGGGCAAGGAAGAGGAGCAGAGCGACAAGGAAGAAGCCGAAACTGGAAAAGAAGAAGCCGAAACTGGAGAGGAAAAAGCTCAAACTGGAAAGGATGAAGCCCAATCCGGTTCCGATGGGAACGCCGATGCCGAGACTTCAAAGGATGAGGCTCAGACCTGTGAGGAAGAGCCCCAGGCCAGTGAAGAGGAGGGTCCGACCGAGCAGGGTGACGTCCATGCCAAGCTTGCTGTCCTTCTGAAAATGCTCTACAAGGCTGAAGCTCCATATGTCCTCAGTGTGGCCAACAGGCTGTACGGCGAGCAGTCCTATGAGTTTGTCGAGGTGTGTAAGAGTGAGCCTGTTGGGATCATTGTTAAATTATTTGAATTATGCTCAAACATCAATACAAACCTTTCAGACCGTTTGAGGATGAAGGTTTACTCCCAGTTGGGAGGAAGTACATGAATAAACTAGCCTATCTTTGGCACTATGATCTGGCTGCTAAATCAAGTTGAAAACTTATATTCTCTTTGGAAAATGTAATACTGGCAGATAGTGTTTTTAGTTTCATTATATTCAAACTAATTCTCGTGAGATTCAATGTGATATCATTCAAATTAAGCAGGGCTACTTGGTAAAAGATCTGAGTGTTTAAAAAGTGTTTCTTTGGGATACCAGGAGTTTTTGGCAGAAACCAAGAAGCACTATGAGGCAGGGCTGGAGAAAGTGGACTTCAAAGGCAACGCAGAGGCAGCCAGGGTCAACATCAACAAATGGGTGGAGGCACAGACACAAGGTGAGTCCCAGCATTAGCACCATCATGGGACAGTGCTGAATCAAGTCAAAGATGCATGAGATCATTGTTAAGGTGACAGTCAGGTTTGCTGCTTCACAACGTGACTCTGAAAGCAACTCAGATCGAACATAAACACATTATCTGAAAATAAAGTGTTTGAATGCCGTAGGTTTCTCTCCAATCGACAGATATTCATGGCAATAATATTCTTGCTGATCCAGAATTTTTTTTAATCCTCTTCAACCACATAATCCCTGCACTGCTACACAATGAGTCAGTGAGTCCCTGATCCTTTGTTATGATCTGTTTCCATGTAACCAACAGGTAAGATTTCCCGTTTGCCAGGTCCACACCCAGCTCAGTGTAATTTCACTTCATTTGGTCTAAAGCTGTAATTTTATGGGAAGTTTCAGAACATTTTCACAGAACATTATTCCCTAGACACTAGCATTAGCACAGGCATTAGCTGCCGGACAACTTTTTGTCCTTGTACGAGTCAGTGTGACAGGATGCAGTGACTTCAGATACTGGACCTTGTTTGATGGCTTAGAGGAGTAAACGGGCCTCTGTTTTCATTCATCTTCCATCAAAGACTTGGAAACAGCAACTTGTTCAGTACATCCGTGAGTGACTGCTTTCTTTTGACATCTAACCAGAGAAGATTAAGAACCTGCTGGGGAAGGGTGCAGTGGGCAGCCTGACCAAGATGGTGCTGGTCAACGCCATCTACTTCAAAGGCCTCTGGGAGAACAAGTTCAAGAAGGAGGAGACTGCTGATGCACAGTTCAAAACAACCAAGGTAACGACGCATAACGCAGGCAACACCAGGAACGCCCTCTTCCAGATGAGAAATGTCGAAAAACGCTGGTTTGAATCTCAGTTAGATAGTCTGATCAGAGACAACTTACGTATTGGCTGTGTCACTTACGACTTTCTCTTACACGATTGGCCGCCTGAATGACTGGCCCCTCCCACCTCCTTGGCTGAAGCAACACGCCTCGCCACCTGAAGGCGTGCTGGGTCTTTCCCACACTGAGAGAGATTCAGTCTTAATGGGGACTGAATCAGAGCCAGGACGGGGTAGCTGTGAAACAAATGTGGTCACCATGGTAACAGCAACACGGGTAAACATCAGACCAGCAAAACACACCGACAGCGTGTCATTCGTTAGGAATTATAAATGAGTTAGTCAAACCAAGACAGAGTCTAAAGCGTTTTCCCACATATTCCGGGTTTCTCTGTTCCACCTGTGGCAGACAGTGATGAAGAGTGCAGATATTTGTCCACGCTGTACGTCCGTCCACATGTCCAGAGGATCCCGAGGGAATGTCTCACAAACATCTGCAATCTGACTGTGTCTTTGTCTTCAGAATGACACCAAGTCGGTGAAAATGATGAACCAGAAGAACAAATTTCATCTAAAGTCTGACGGTGAAATGAAATGCACGGTAAGGTTTTTTTTATTTTCTGAATACCTGTGCCTGTTTTGTCGATATTTGCTATTTCTGAACACATTTCAATCAAATGTGAAGTGAAGATTTTAGCATTTCTGGCAAAGAATCAAGTTATTGAAAGCATTTCATTTCACAAACTTTTACCACTGTATTATGCAAATGCAACTGGTCCTGGAAGTCGTCTTATTAATAAGTTTTTCGTGGACAGCTCCTGGAGATGCCCTACCAGGGCGAGGACCTGAGCATGCTCATCATCCTGCCAGACGAGATCGAGGACGACTCAACGGGGCTGGAGAAGGTACGGTAGACGCCAGCAGGGTGCCTCAACCCACAAGTTCAAAAAGGAACCGATCGATGAGAAACATCGTGTGTCCCCCCACGCAGCTGGAAAATGAGCTGACTTTTGAGAAGTTCAACAAGTGGACGACAGAGGAAAGCCCAAAGGTGGACGTCTTGGTGAAGCTCCCTCGATTCAAGATGGAGGAGACCTACGAATTGAGAGCCACCCTGATGAGGATGGGCATGGTGGATGCTTTCAGTGCCACATTGAGTGACTTCTCTGGTGAGAGACATTTGCAACGTCTGTGTGTGTCTGGCAAGAATAGAAAGGATAAAACTGTAAAGATTCTGGCCTCGTCTTCTCTCCTCCGACAGGAATGTCTCCAGCCAAAGACCTGGTGCTGTCCAAGGTGATCCACAAGGCCTTTGTGGCTGTGGATGAGGAGGGGACGGAGGCTGCTGCCGCCACTGGAACTACTATGTCAGTCACTTCTTCGCCCACTGAGTTCACGGCAGACCACCCCTTCCTCTTCTTCATCCTACACAAATCCACCAAGAGCGTCCTGTTTGCTGGCCGATACTGCTCTCCTGAGTGATCGGTGCTGCAGGACGGTTACAAACTATGAATCACTAGGTGTGGACATGTGGAGGCCTGCTGCCCCGGGTGCCCATGCTTCCTCTCTACCATCTCAAATCATCTGAATTGAATGCACTACTGATGGTATTTTTATTGTTGCTGTTAAACTTTATAGGAAAAACATGTAAGATACAGACTGTCCTGTATTGGTCATCTTATTTAAAGGTACGGTATGGCAAATCTTTGAGACATGAAAATATGATAAGTCTGAGTGGAAACAACAGAGCTGATGGTGTTGGACTGGTGTCAGTGTGTATTCTGAGCAGCTAATTCCAGAGTCCGCCTCAAATAAAAAGAGTAAAGAGGTTTTTGAAATACTTTGTTCTGTGTTTGTTTGACTTCATTATTTCACACATAAACACGGGCACACGGACACACACACAAACACACACACACACACACGCACGCACACATGCACACACGCACGCACGCACACGCATGCACACACAGTGAAGCAGTGAATGACAATATTGCTGATTTTCAGCACATTACTTTAAGTACTGGAGGCACACACACATGCACGCACGCATGCACGCACGAACGCACGCACGCACGCACGCACGCACACACACACACACACACACACACATAACGTTAGATATGGAGGGTCTATTATAGTGTTGGGAAAATTCTTTGGCAATGACCTTTCCAAAGAATTACCAGTTTCAATTTTGTATATTATCATTTTTGTCATTAATACCCTGGTTTACTCACAAATCAACTTGATTGAAGCAAAACGTTGGACTGGCAGTAGTGGAATCAAACCATCCGTCCTGGCTGATTCCATCTGGAGTATTTAGGTCTGTGGCACAACCTACTGGAGGGAAACAGGATTGTTGCTCTTTGATGGCAACTTGATGCACCTCACAGTTGAAGGGCTTGGTCTTAAAATAAGTACTGAGAATATAACTAAAAGCTTTATTTACTTTATGTGATGTAGAAGCTTGCACCTTAAATTTTTGCTTTATCAAAATGCCAACTCTTTTGTATTCCAGTTATATTTTATTATAGCCTATTTTATATATGTTACAATAAAAAAGAGTTCATTATCTTTCATTCTATATTTTGGATATCATGTGTATAGAATCCCTTTGTGTTGCCTGCCTCCAGAGTGATCTGATTGGCTGTGTGGACTGTCATTGATTTACTGACATCATGGTCTTGCCCAGCGTCTCTGGTAGAGTAACACTCGTCACCTGTCGTCCCGGCAGTGAGAGTGTGTCAGTCTGAGCAGTGACTGAATCCCAGACACGCCGGCTGTAAGGTAAACACAAAGCCCGTTGTTGTAACCATAGTGACCACCCTGTGAGTAAACAGTTGTCAGTCAAAACAAACTAAGGGCAAGTACCTGACTCTGACGGGTGTGAACAGTATCACCTGTGGCTACTAAAGCTACAAGCCTCTCTTGAAGGCAAAGATCCTCACTTTGAATCTTTGAGTTCGTTCACATTTTACCCTGAACTCAGTTTCCTCTTATTGATCCACATTTCTTCTGTGTCAATGTATTCTGCTGGATTATTAAAACATTTCTTTTCTACAACTCTTTTGTGTTTTCGTGTTCACCCGAATGGTGGGTGTGCTTTTCACTGATGGGTGTCAACTCTTCGTCAGGCCGCAGCCTCCGCCATGGGTGTGTCTCAGCGTGAAATAACACACATTACTCCAGCTGAGCTTCAGACAACTGAATAAACCCATCTAGGCAACTTTCAGACTTGGAGAGGCGAGTTTGTGAGTATGTAAACGATATGGCTTGTTGTAACTGTCAGCTGGCTTCAATAGACAGAATTTCCGACAGACTTTACCTGACTGGTAGTGTTTGATTTTAGCTGCTCGACAGGTTTATGGTACAGGACCCAGAGTAAACAGTGCATGGACAGTTTACCGAGGTACAAATGTATCTTAAAGGGAGGAAGTGACATACTTACAAACTGAATTCACTATCAACAGTCTTTAACTTGCAAAATCTTTGACTAGTCCTGACAAATCCTCGCTTACAAAAGTATAAGGAAGCCGAAGGATGGTGGGGGGGCTTTTTGAAAGTTTGTTTTACAGATTTTTTATTTCCCCCCCCCCACAGACACAATGGCAACGTCGGTCCCTGTAAACGAGGCCAACACCAGCTTCTTCTTGGCCTTGTTCAAAAAGCTGAGCGAGGACGACAACACGGCGAATATCTTTTTCTCACCACTCAGCATCTCTGCTGCTCTGGCCATGGTGCTGCTGGGGGCGTCAGGCAACACCGCCGAACAGATGTCAGAGGTACAAACGCATGCACGCCTGCACAGAATAAGCACAGACTGTGAGAAATAGCAAGACAACATTGAACAGTTTCCATGTTCACACACCCATTTGGACCACAGTGTCTATTCAGGCGTGCACGGTTTCAGGTCATTGGATCAGGTTCGTCATGTTGTTGGAATGTTTTTTAATGCCATCTCTTCAACAATCTAAGAAGGTGTGGTTTCACTTTTCAAGCTCCGTCATGTGCAGAGTTTACTGAGTGCACCGTGAGACACACAGCGTCTGTCAAGAAAGAATAGCAACACTGATTTATTGAGACTAAATAAACTGCAAGCCAGCTCATCTGCCACCAAAAGTTGTGAATCGAACAAGGAGTCGCTCTGTGTGAAGTTTGCATGTTCTCCCACATCCTGGGTGGGATTTTGACGAGCAACTTCATCCTCATAGAGTTGTTGCGAATGGTAGATCTGAATGTACGTGCCGATGATCGTCCAGCATTGGCCTCTTGATGACACGGTGACCTGGTCAGGATGTACCCTGACTTTTCGGTGGTGTTGACAGATTCCAGCACACGTGGGTGTGGTCCACACAAAGAAGGCAGGATATGAGGTGGATGGGTTGACAAATGTGTGACACACACCCAGATACTGTGCTAATCTGCAGCAGTGGCCGAGACTGATTTCACATCAGGATGCGGCAAAAAGGGAAAAAGTAAAGTGTTGTAAGAACAGGAGCTGAAGATGACAACCAGGCTTTTACTGGAAACAGTTGGTCTGACGGGCAGAGTGAGGCGGAACGTTAGAAAGTGTTCATACAGGCATTCGTCGCTTGTTCAGCATGACGGAATCAGCAGAACGAATCTATGATTGAAATCTGATACAAACTGGATGAAACTTAGTGCTTTACTTTAGCAGAAGTTCACAACAACGGCTCCAAACAGCAAATTGGCGAAGCTAAAATGGGAGTGTCTAAAGGCGTTCTGTGCAGAGGGAGAGTTCAGATGATAGTGAATTGTACTTTGGGACAAAGGTAAAGAAACTGCAGATACTGAATCAGCAGTTTGGGGGTGGGGTGGGGGTGGGGGGGATTATAAGTATTTCGATCAAACTGTTACGTTTTATTGAGCCCAGTGTTCCGTTGGCAACCCTCTTACATGTCATTATGATTTGTGTGTCAAGGCGGCTGTCAGCACTATTGAGAAAGCAGCCAAGCTGTCTGTCAGCCAGATGTGAAACAAGATAGATCTGCACTCCGCGGAGCAGGAACAAAGAGGGATTTCAGTTCGAATTGGGATGCTAATAACTAATCTGAACAAACCGATGGAAGAAGTTATGGTGAAACTTGATCCACAGCTCTGCGTGTACATCACTGTTTTCAAGTGGAAACATGTACAGACAAACCAGCAGGCGTGAAGCTGATTTCAGTGTTGATTTATTGCAGAAGCGATGGTGCTTTTACTTCCAATGCGATAAAGTATTTTAAAGTGACTCTTTATGCAAGCTGCCACACAGAAACAAAGAAGTGGTTCGAATCACCGCTCCGATACCAACACGTCAGTCAAACCGACCCGTTTCTTTTCCAGGTTCTCGGCTTCACAAAATCAACCCGAGTGGGGTCGTTGGAGGCACAGCCGTCGCCTGCTGACGTCAGCACGAGGGAGCCGCTGTATCAGCCCCAGAGGACGGTGCCGACACAGATGCAGCAGTCCACCAAAGTGCCAAGCTACCTGCTCAAGGTGGTGACGAAAAGCCGACCCTGTTGGGATGAGAGATGATGAGGGTCTGAGGTGACATCTGGGAGGGAACTGAGGCATCGCTTTCCTCAGTATTTCACACAGCGTCTCCCACCGTCTTGCATCAGATTATCTTGAATTATGTCGTCAGTTCCAACTGATTTTGCAAACACAAAGTTATTGCAAGTCCTGAAGTGGCAGGCGGTGGGTGACCATGTGTGTAAATGCTTCTGTTGCTTCACCATGACGGCTGTGGATGGTGTCCGACTTCTGGCTCGGTGTGTCCTTCCTGTCTGTTGTGTTCTGTGCAGGTGGTTTCATATCAAGAGGTGGCGAATGAAAAACGTCACTGTCTCAAGAGGAGTCTGGAAAAGCTTTGGAGCAAAATCACGAGAACCTTCTCGCCAAAATCCTCTCTTTTTCACTGGGTTGCCATGGTAGCAGGCTGTGGTTTAGACATATTTGACAGATTTTCGCAAGAATTGAATCAGAGATAAAGAAACAACCTGCAACAGCATTTTAGGAACCAAATTCAATGGTTGAGATGTCAATATTTCAGTGTACACACTGATTATGTGTGCCTTGACCAAATCAAAGCAACACATTTATAGATGATTTTGGCGCCTGTTCTCGTGATTTTCCAGGTAAAACAGCAAAATAACAAGAATACTATGATAAGTTGTGTCCCCTCTGTCTCTGGCTCAGTGTCTTTTTATAACACGCAGGTGTTCCCCTGCTGTCCGCAGTGCCTGAAAGCTCAGACCGGCAAGGAGGATGAAATCAGCGCCAAGTTCGCTGAACTGCTGGGGAGCCTGTACAAGGACAAAGCGCCGTATGACCTCAGTCTGGCCAACAGGCTGTTTGGAGACCTGTCGTACGAGTTTGTCGAGGTGTGTGAACCATGGTAATTAGTCCAACTGCAACTTTCTGAGTTTGCCATTATGGAAATTTGGTAGACTCTCTAGCGTTGATTTTTCAAATGTGCAGGTTTATGCCTGGTTAGGTTCAACGAGGCTTGCATGTCGCTGGCACAAGATTTAATGCATTATTCTAGTTTCCTCAGGCATAAGCAATAGTAAGTATCACTGGCCTTGATTGGAGCAATTCAAATATATATATATGCTCTGTTCTTCTCAAACTTCGTTGAATTACATGCGATATTTATACAGATGAAGGTTGGCTTAGAAACAATCAACCAATCACAACCTGTTTAGCAGTGTTGAATGAAGTCTGACGGGAAGCTTGATGCTTTGACTCGTCTTGCATGTGATTATGAGATTAAAATGTTTGTACAGAAGCAAATCTAGTGAGCTCATTTTATCATGGAGTTTGAAACAAGCAACACTCTTGGGTGATGTATTAAGCAGGGGTAAATAAATCTGGAAAGTCTTACATATTATTTGCTGGTATCCATTGAAAACACTCCCGAAAGTGGCTTAATTACACACTATTGTTACCAGCTAATCTTTAAGAGAATTATCGAAGAAACTATTTTTCCCCCAGCAAACACTCTTCATAGCAACTGTCATGTAACAAAACCGGATGAACTGAATTGGAAGTTTTCATTTATGATCCCAGAAATTTCTGGAGGACACCAAAAAGTACTACGGTGCTGGGCTGGAGTCGCTGGACTTCCAAAACGGCGCAGAGGAGGCCAGGGTGCACATCAACGGCTGGGTGGAGAAGCAGACACAAGGTGGGTGCCATCAGTGTGTAGTGGCAGTGAGTTTCATGTTGTGCAGCGAATAACGAGGACGCCTTTTCAACTCATCACCAGGGAAAGTCATGGAGCTGCTGACCCCGGGGATAGTGGACAACATGACCAGGCTGGTGCTGGTCAACGCCATCTACTTCAAGGGCAAATGGGCCGAGAAGTTCAGGGAGGAGGACACGGTCGATGCGGAGTTTCGAATTAACAAGGTAGCTCTGCACACGTTCAGTTCTGATGGACCAAAAAGCTGAAGGAAAAGAAACAACTCAACAATATGACCCTGAATGTGACACAGCTTACTTGATTTCTGCTGTAAAGGGAAGCACTAAGAGACCAGCAGCAGCACATGGTTACAAAATCTAATGCACAAAAATACAAAATCTCATCAGTACTTCATGCTATTGAGGCATTAGAGTGTTAACTGTTCACAGAGCTGTTGTCTATGAAAGTCTCCGGAACTCTCCACCACATCCCTCAACAGGTCCATGCAATCGTCCTGTCGATCACTGGCACTGACTGCTCCATTGATGGATAATTTTTTAAAAACAAGGCTGCATTATGTGAGTAGATGTCTGCTTCCTGCACACACACTACAGACTGCTTTTTTCTGCTTTCAGACTGACACCAGGCCGGTGAAAATGATGCGGCAGAAAACCAAATTTTTGATAAACTCCATTCCTGAGATCAACGTCCGGGTAACGTGCAACAATCCCAAGTTGCGTTCTTATCTGTCCTTCCTTGCTGAACCCCCCCCACACACACACACACCCGTGAATTTATATTGGATGAGCTGTAAACGATAAGACAGATGGAATGGATTTTTTCTTTCTTGATTTACCTGGATAGATCCTGGAGATGCCATATGAAGGAGGCGAGCTGAGCATGTTCATCTTCCTGCCGAATGACATCGAGGACGAGACCACCGGCCTGGAGAAGGTAGGATGCACACTGCAGAGTGCATGCAACTTAGTCCACAGCATTAAGTGTGACTGTTGTGTGATGTCTTGTGACTCACAGCTGCAGAAGGAGCTGAGCTTTGAAAAATTTAAGGAGTGGACTTCCACTGATTTGATGGGAAGAAATACGGTGGAAGTCAGGCTGCCTCGGTTCAAAATGGAGGAGAAGTATGACCTGAACGAGGTTCTGAAGAGCATGGGCATGGTGGATGCTTTCGATGTCTCAAGGAGCAACTTCTCTGGTGAGAAAATGAAATAAATTTAAATCCTGCCGGTGTTTAAAAACCACAAACAATTAGAACGAGTTGCACTCAGAACTGTAAACTCCATCTGTAGACTGATTTATACTGACTTCCTCTTCTCTCCTCCAACAGCCATGTCTCCTGCCAACAACCTGGTGCTGTCCAAAGTGGTCCACAAGGCCTTTGTGGAGGTCAACGAGGACGGGACGGAGGCTGCTGCTGCCACTGGAGCAGTCATGAGCGACCGCGCTTTGATTCTTCCTGACTTGTTCAACGCGGACCACCCTTTCCTCTTCTTCATCCAACACAATCCCACAAAGACCGTCCTCTTTGCTGGTCGATGCTCCTCCCCTGAATGAATTCCACCTCTTCACATAAACACTATTAAACCGAGAGTCAGTGGGCCTGTATGCTCGCACCGACATGTAAACCCTGCTGATGTGTCATCATTGGCTTTATTGAAGCAACTGTTGTCGTTTTTTTGTTTATTGTAAAAGCACAAATGAGATAGTAAAAGATGAGATTTGATCAGAATGCCAATAAAAGGTTTTGCTGCATCAATGTAAAACAAAAGTGCATGCATGTGTGACTGTGTGTGACTGTGTGTGTGTTTGTGTAGGGGGGTGGGTGTGTTCTATTGGGCTCTTGTAACTAATAGGGGAACTTCTCTGGAAGAAGGCTGGAACATCGACGCACACCTTCACTTGAACTCAGTGACCTTTTTTGGTATCTTTACTTCCTGTTACACAATTCCCGAGGTTCCAACCAACAGAGAGCTTCATTCATTCATTAATTCATTCAGACCTAAATCTCTATTATGAGGGGCAGGTTACAGAACTCAATCAATAGATGAAGGCAGGGTACCATTCTCTCTCAGACTCACAGAATGCATCACTGCGAAAATGAACGGTCATATTTGACTCCAGTGATGCATGAAGAAGTTACACCAGAGAAAATTACGCCACAGGCCCACTGGTACACTTCACTCTGGGACACACCCTTTCAGCTCCTTGGAAAAGAACAGTTATTAGGAGGATTATCTCCTGTGTTATAATCAGTCATTGTTCTGGCAGATTCCAGGGAAAGTAATAACTGTAATTCCTGTTTATTGCTGTGATTACACCAATCAAATGGCATCACAATAAAATATTACACCAGTTGGAGCTCCAGTCTTCTCTTTGAATCATTGATTAAGATAAAATGAGGTTGAGTAATAATCCAATGAAAAGTTGCTTTGACTTTGCACACTTAAAATTGTGTATTTGCACACCGCGGAACCTTACCTGGAGTCAGCGGTCTCATTGTAACCCGCTCGGCTTCCGTACGTGACGACTCAGAATGCGGAAGCTCATTCGTTCATCTTGCACGGGGCGTGTCGCTTTGTAAATAAAAAGTTGAGCCGCAAACGGGAGACCTGCTCTGACAAAAAGACCCCCTGTTCACCGAGGACCGCGGGACAAGCACCAGACAGTGAGTTGGAAGCGTCTCCTTCCCTCTGACAGCAGATTTGGACTGTTACTGGTATTTCATTTCGTTTGTCGCCGTTTGGTTTCAGGAAGCTCCTGACAATGATTAATGATTGTCTGTGAGTTCCCCACAGCAGCCTTTATTGTTACAGACTAGCAGTAATGTTGACGTTTCATTATCAAATTGGTAAATAATATCAGCAGCATAATGTCACCACTTGTCTGTCAAACCTGTGCAATTAAATCTGTATACAGTCTGTTTATTCTGACTGACCTCTGTCATGCTGTTTATTTGCATGTGTTCCCAGCACAGCAGCACTTTCACCTGACCGGCTCTGTCCTCCTCCTGGTCCAGACACGATGGCGTCGCCCTCCCCTCTGTCCCAGGCCAACACCGCCTTCTCTCTGGCTCTGCTCACCAAGCTCAGCGACAACGACAAGGCGGCCAACGTCTTCTTCTCCCCCTTCAGCATCTCCTCCGCCCTCGCCATGGTGATGCTGGGTGCGGGGGGCAACACCGCCGCGCAGATGACAGAGGTACGAGCCCCCCCAAGTCGCTTTTTTAACCCTCCTCTTGTGTTTGGGTCACCAGTGACCCGTGTCAGATTTTCATGGTCTAGAAATTACAATTAAAAGTATTTTTTCAGTATGAAATTTCTTCAGCTTGCTCTAGTTAGTGTAGTCAACCTATCATTTAAAAAGTGTTGATCTGACTTATTTGCGAACCCCCCCTACATGTTTATATCACATAGATACTGTTTGGGTCAATTTGAC
>JAUESE010088684.1:19304-32872 GCA_032274725.1 Malacoctenus triangulatus | reverse complement strand
TTTCTCACCCCCCGCCCTCTCCCCCCCCCCCCCTGCCTCTCCCTCAGGTGAGGTGAAGCCCCTCGCCACCACTGCAGTGGAGATCTGACTCCTTTGCTCTGAATCCTCCTTCACAGGTTCCTCCTGACCGTTTGTCACCGCATCAGCTGGGCAGACTGATTGAATACAGGACGGAGCACTCAACAGAACAAACTGTCCTGGTCAACCTCAGAGAGCGCCGAGGGGTGTGTGTGTGAGAAAGATGGCATAAAAGAGACAGATAGGAGAGAGAGAGCGATAGATATGGATTGGTGTACTTCAGAGGAATCTTGTGCAGCAGATCTTTTGGTGGGTGCCTTTTATGAAAGCAGAATGCTTAGTTTGTGTCAAAAGCTTGCAAAGAAATGACTGCAACTGAAAAGGAAAGACATGCTTGGCTACTGCTCTCAAAGAAAAATAAAACACATTTCATCAGGAAAACACTCAAGAACCAATCTGGTTTTAGTGAAAAGAATACAAGATCAGAGAATCCATTATGAAACAAAGTCAAATGTCTGTATTTTCCATCCCCAAACAAGACATTTGCGTGCATTGATTATTTTACAAAGCTATGTTTTTTCTCCTCTGACACTGGCCAATAATTATAGATGTGCTTCTGCTTTCTATTGATATACAAGCCATCAGTATTCAAGCCCTGACATTTATTCTGCCTTGTTATCGGTGTGTCACAGCTGCCTATGTAACTGACTGATTGACTCCATGTGAAATGGAAAGTGGCTTTTGTCAAGCTATACCAGTGTGTCTGTATAAGATATGCAGGACGAACTGCAGTGCAATCAATAAACTTTGCAACTCTTCTTACCAAACTCATCTGCATACACGTGAACCCCTGTAATGCCAAAAGTTCTTACATGCGCTTCGCCAAGTTTGGAAAAAGAAAAGTCGATACATAAACATCAACATCTGTGCTGGAGCCTAAACCAGGTGACAAACAGCGAAGGCAGCGTCCATCCTGGACATGTCTCAGAATGGTTCAACTCTCTCGTGGCTGACCTCGCTTCCTTCGTCCATAATGCTGCTCAACGTGTCCCTAAATGTCAACAGTCTGATGTTGACATAATGGCCTTTAGGACACCTTCAGTCCTGGCAGATTAGATTGACTTCATGTCCCATTAGTGCTGTGATGTCCATACGTCTGTACGTATACGAGGAAGCCTTCAGGGAGGGAAGGAGCACTGGACGGATGGAAACAGGAACAAAAGGAGGAGCCACAATGAGTCGTCTCAGAAACAAAACAAACATTTCTTTGGAAACTCAGAATCATGTGAATTTGTACATGTTTTGTCTTTATGTGTTAATACCGAATAACCACAATGTTTTTTGTTTGACAGAGCGACTGCGTAGGTTTAATATTGACACAGAACCAAGAATTCAGCAAAACAAAGTCATCAGAAAAAACTTGAGCAATAATTTCCTTCTGCAGGAATTCAAACTTTAACTCCAGCAAACTCTATTAAACATTAAGGATTACCTTTTGCCTGCATGTCCAAGACAGATAAACTTATTCTGCCACATGAGCAAATTCAAAACAGTGTCTGATGAAAGCACTAATCCAAACATACAGCATTGAAGCTGCAGTCCGACCGACGAGAACAGACAGTGTGGGTGACAGAGTTTCTATGCAACACCTCCAGCAGGACCTGACAGGACATGACTGCACAGGTGTGTTCAGTCCCTGGAAGATCAGACAGGGAGGGACAACATGTTCATATTGAAGGTAAAAGAGGGAAATAGGTGAGAATATTACTTAAAAAAAAAAAATACTGATAATTTTCTGGAATAACTGTCAGAACGCGTATGTGAATTATGCTACTGAGTCAAACATGTTCACACATTTCCTCCTTATTTTGAAGGCTGAAACAAACAGCTGCCCTCGACACTGACAATATTATACGTCTCAATGTGGCAACAATGGTGAAAAATCACAGCAAGGTGCAGAAAAGAGTAGCGTTCATGCAGGGATTGAAGACAGCTGCTGCTTTATTATGTGTTGTGTTCAAAACTCTGTGGGAATTGGTCTTTTAAAAAACATGTTTCATTTTCCTGAATGCCAAAAAAAAACATTTGTGGAATACATTTTTATAGAGGTAATATAGCAGCACATTTTCCCACAAACCAACAGTGAAAGCGACATATCAAACACTCCTCTGGCACTATATTGAATGTGAAGCTTTGCATCAGGCAATGTATTTGCAATTTCTTGCCAACAGCTGCTTACTGAACAGACGGCAAATGTTTTTTTTTTCAGTTTAATTGACAATTTCCTAATAAACAATTGGCTTTGAATTTGCTTCATTCGTTTCAGTCGACTATCTGAGAATCAGCTCGCAGGTGCCAAAACCCGTCTTTTTTTTTTCCTCAGGCTGATGGACAGCGTGGTCCCCTCAGTCAGTCTGTTAACTCCCATTTGGCCACCTAAAAAGGTTAGAGCTGTGCATCACAGCCACTATATGATGACAGTTGTTAAGAGGAGCATCTGAAAAGGACTCGGGCCGCTATTGACGTCCAGTTGAAACCAATTGGAGGTGTCAGGGTGACAGACGACGGCGCTTCAGAGACCCGCTGCCTCGCATCCTTTTGAAACGCTGCCGAGACAGAGAGTAAAGCACGAGCTGAGTTGAAGATGTCACATTCAGTGCTCCTCCACCCTTCTCTCTTCTTTATTCCAAAGTGAGAAGAAAAAAGATCTCCAGTACAAGTAGCAGCTTGGAACCATTTGGCAATCTGTTGCAATTTACTGTATTGTTCAATCCACACAAACTATGAGAACAAGTGACACTTGTGTGATCTTTCTATTTCTTCACTTCTGCCATGATTCATTCCTTTCCGCGCACTTTACTGCACACAGTCACACAGCGAACCAACTACAGATTAGATCGAGCGATAGACGAGTTGCTTCGAAGGCTGGAGTGTACCATCACTGTCACCTCCATTATCTGATTCAGTTTCTCTGCGTGTGTGTTTGCCGGGTACATCTATACTGTGTGTGTGTGTGTGTGTGTGTGTGCGTACGTGAGTGTATTTGGGACTGTGCAGAGGTGAAAAAGAATGATGAGGAGAGAGGAAACCACTGGAGTCATCAGTGTTGTATTTATATTAGTGTTTACTGCATTTATGATGATGCATCAGTGTGAATCTCGGTGAGGTTTCCGCTCCGCTTCCCGAGCAGATTGTAACGTTCGTAGTTCGTATGTATTGCATGTTTTGACAGTGTGAAAGAAGTGAAGGTTCGCAGAAGCTCAGTCTCGAATGAATTGTGCTCAGCAGTCCCTCCGCGTACTGACCCGTGACTTTCCTCATTCTCTGTGATAATTACAACTTGTGTTGTCGCAAAAAAGGGACGGTTTAATATTCTATGTAAAATGTTTTATATATGAGAGTTTCAGTCGGAGTGTATCGCTCCCATGGATTTCCGTGAAATGTGACAGTTACTGTTCCCACAGGAGACATTCATTTCACTGCGGAGCGCTCCACATCTTTCCTCCAGGGCTTCTGAAAGGACAACAATTTTATCCATCCAGTTTATCTCCCTCCCCGTCAAATGATGGAAAAGCACATTTTCATGCAGATGTCCGTGGCGCCGAATCTCTGTAGGAGGCAATTCACTGACTTTGTCTGTCACAGCTGAGAGGTTCACGTTTTTGCACATGCGACCACGTTGCCTCTGTGACATTTGTGATTATCTGGTTGATCTGCTGATTTTTATCTTGATCCATTTTAACGCCAATCATGTTGAAAGCCAACCAACAGACAGTTTGCTGGATGGAGGCTCTGATGTTGTCCCACGGCCTGCTGGAGAAGTCATATCTTTTGGTTGGCCTGAAAACGTCTCTGGGATCGAAGTTTTAGAGAAAAGGGGTGTTTATGTTTTTTCTGGTCAAATCGCCCAAATAACTAAAATGTGGATTAAATGGATAGACAGATAAAAAGACTGATTACTGCAAATATATTTCTGTGAACTGAATCCTACTGTGGTGGGGACAGGCGATCAAATGTAGAAAAAAAGCATCAAATAGAGCATCGATCTCCACCTGCTTCACTCATGTATTAAAGCCCAATTCTGGCTGACGCTGGTCGAAAGGCGGGGTGCCCGGGTCTGTCAGTCTATTACGGGGCCAACTCACAAAGGCCCACTGACTAATACAGGCAATCGAGAAAAAACCAATGTGACCTGACAGCGTTTGGATTATAGGGGCAGGCTGGTTAATCAAAGAAACCCTCACAGGCAAAAGGAGAAGATGAAGACTCCACAAAGAGGGCGCAAACTGAAGGCTGGAGGCTGTTTGGCCTTCTTGCTGTGAGGTGGAGTGCTAGCCACTTTCCCACTGAGCTCCCCCATTTGTGTGTCCAAGCGTGTGCATTTATGCTTTTTATGAAGCCTTCAAACTCCACACTTGGTGTTTTTTATCCGTGAAAGCCTGTTGCCATTAATGTTCATCACTATCATTGTGCCTGACCTTTACACTGCATTATCTGGTCTCCTCATCGAGCCTTGTGAGCGCTTATTCCGGCATCTATATGAACATTCACTGATACAATCAATGTGTAAGGAAAAAGAAAAAAAGCTCAATCTAGGTTTTTTTTTTTGGATGTGTAAAGCACATTTAGTACATTGACAACTAGCCTCTAGCTTTTGGCTCACACTGTGTGTGAGGCTCATTATCTCCAAATGGCTACAAGACAGGTTGAACCATGCTGTGAATCATCCATGGTCATCATGTAGACACTGTATATATTTGATTCACATATGTACAAAACAAATCTGTTGTCTGTCAGCCAGCATGAATAACACGGACGTTGTTTAGAGACTGACATGTAATTATGCTCCTTTGTAGGTTAAGCCAAGAAAAAAATGTAATTAAAGATGGAAAAATATGGGAGCTGTTTACAGAATGTCAGCGTTCGATTTGCAAACATAATTGATGGTGACGACAACCATTAATGGAGCTAATAATTGTTTCCATGGTGGCAATAACAGAGAAGGTCTTTTTGACGTCTGGAAGGTTTAAATTCATCTGAACCTTGTTCTCTCAGCTCAGTTTGAGGACGCTGCCATCCAACAGCGCCCTCCTGTGGAAATTATTCTTTGACTTCTGACATTCTTGTTTTGCATTCATCTGAAATGTGGTGTCATGTGGGTCTGACCAGACGCTTATTTGGTACCTCAAGTCAGTTGATGTAGATACGTGTTCAAACAAGAATTGATTTAAAGAAACAACCAAAGAACGTATGCCCAGAAATTATTAGCACAACACATGCTTCAATCGTTCATTCTGAGTTTAAGATGAAAAAAGGCCTTTGTGACAAAAA
This sequence comes from Malacoctenus triangulatus, assembly GCA_032274725.1. Lineage (NCBI taxonomy): Eukaryota > Metazoa > Chordata > Actinopteri > Blenniiformes > Labrisomidae > Malacoctenus > Malacoctenus triangulatus. The sequence goes on along the minus strand of JAUESE010088684.1, from coordinate 27,523 downwards.
GTTGGAAAAAAGAAATGAAAGGACTGAAAAAAAACAGATGTGAAAAAAATGTTTGGATTTAATTTTTTTCAGTTTGACCTAATTATATAATAAAAGTATAGTAACATGAACAATAACTATTTCACAGAAATACATTTTGATAATGACATGATATATAAAAAAAAGTCAGAATGAGTTTTCTGAACAAATGGCCCAGTTAAAAAGAAAATCTTGTAAACTGAATCTACTCAAAAGTGACCCTTTAATCCTCGTTCTGCGATCTATTCACACTAAATGTTCTGAATCCCAAAAACTGATCAAGTACTGTGAAACTTCACAGCAAAAGCCCCAATTCAAAATTGTACATAACTGCACTAATATAGGAACAAACCAACAGCAGTGTCCAGTGGGAAGAACCTCACTTCAGGCTGTCCAGCGCCTCGTCCTGAGTGAGCTTTGTCCACTCCTCAGGTATCTTTGCAGGTTGCTGCTCAAATTCTTCGGCAAACTTCTCATTGAACCTCCCCAAAACATACCTGTGAATTAAATATAGCACATCTTCATTCTGGAGAAAAATATTGACCCAAAAATATGTTCTGTGTAAATGGAAAACATGAATTTATTATGAGATTGGAAAGAATTGTGACTCGAAAAAAAATCCAACATTACCTCCAATAATCACTTGTGTTTTGGTTGCTTAGGTCATTCGAGGAGGCCGTCCAGTCTGGATAAAGAGAAAATAGGTCGTTGCACGCCAGGGATGCATCCTGAGCCCCGGTGTCTTTGCCCTCGGTTGTGCTTTCAGGGCAAATGGCAGAGGACAGAGTACTGGAGTCATAAGGCAGCATGCCTTTGGGCCGATGGAGTGAAGCCTTGTGAAGCCCATGCCCTGTTTTCTGGTCACAGGGGGCGCTGCAAAAAGGGCACCGTTTGTCACAGCCTCGCACTCTGTCGAACAGGCAGTCTTGGGGCTGAACTGGAAGCGAGTCAAGAAGCTGGGCGACGTCCACATTTTGGGAAAATTCCTGGGCGAGATTTAAGCGCATTGTGGCCAAAAGCTCCATTAAACATTTAACGAAACAATCCCATTCTGTGGTGAAACTGAAGAGCGGCCCAGTCAGAGACGCTTTGTGGACCACAATGTCTTCATCGCTCTCCAGAGTGAGACACACACTCTCTAATAGTGGTTTTGCATCAGTAAGCACTCCAGTTTTACCCTCTGTTGTTTGACTCACTGCTGCTGCGATCTTTCCCACGATTTCTCCAAGTCTGTGCTGCCTCCATCGACAGATGTTGGTTGATTGGGAGAGGTGAGCCTTCACTGCCTCCTGGATTTTTCTCCGCCTAAAGTCATCATAAGAGGTCAAATATTCCAAGAAGCTTTCGAACTTGTCCTCTTTAACCAGCTCCTCCAGCAAGCTTCGGTGGAATGCTTGTGAGGACTGAAACTGGGGGGCTTTTTCGAGGATCTCCTCTGCGATGTTTGTTCCCAGTGGTCTGTTGATGTAGTCCAGCACTGTGGGTCTGAAGACTGTTGACGTGAATGCTTGGGCCAATCTGTGGCGCTGGTCTCTCTTCCTGAAGTGGTACATAAACTCTGCTGAGTGCATGCACTTGGTAGCAGTGATACACGTCAGAAGCTCCCTGTCTTTGGCAAAGCGGTCATGCAGCTTTTGAAAGTCCTGACTTGCGGCGTTACAGAGGTAAACCTTCAGTTCCACTTCAAAGGCGGATCTGATTTCCATTGAATTCTCCTTCAAAGCTTTTTCGACGTGTTCCAACAGCTCTGTGATGTAGCTGTCGGAGAAATCTGCCAGGATGCTATATTTGTCTTCCACAAACTGGTGATACTCTTCAATGATTTTGCTGGCGAGCTGTTGAGCTTTCAGCCTCTGTGGTCTGTTGTTGTCATCAAACATGTGTTTCAGTCTGCTGCGGTAGCCAAAGTGCTCATCATTAACTTGGAAGCCATTGTTTGGGCTTTTGCCAACGACTTCAAGCTTTTTCATGTGTTTCTGAAGGCCGCGGCTGGCCAGATTGTCTCTCAGGATGTCTATCACTCTCGCGGTGATATTGTCTTGGTCCGAGGGCCTGAAGTCAAAGATGGACAAAGCCTTTGTCCAAACACCCTCGAATTCTTCTTGTAGGTCTGAATCTTGAAGAGGGACATTGGTGGACTTGCTTTTCTCGAGCAGTGAACGCAGCGCAGACTCTTGTTCTTTTTCCAGAAGGGTCTGGAAGTTTCTCAGCTGTGTGGAAGAACAGTGGCTCTCACTGATCGTCTCCAGCTTCTGCTTTATCTGTTCAGTTACTCTGTCCTGGAGGTTACAAATGAAACACATCAGAATCGGCCGGAATGTTTCTGCATTCGATTTGAGAGGCTCGTTTTCCATCAAATGGGCTTCGACTTTTTCTTTGACTCTTCCCACCTCTGTTTTGACTTCATCGGTGGCTTCACTTTTCAGCTCGTTCAAAAGCTCGTTTTGGACTGAAGCATCCAGAGCTTTTACCTTCGTGGCAAAGATTTTCTTTGTTGCCTCCGTAAGCCAGCTTTCCATTGCCCCCAGAAATCCGTTGTTCCACTTGGCCAGCTTTGTGCACAATAAAGAAAATGCTAAAGCGATGTCGGTGTTTTGCAGACTGATGGTGAATGATTCTGCTTCCACAGTATCCCAAACAGCACACAACCGCTTCATAAAGTCAGGGAGACGGCAGGCTTCAGACTTTGTGGCACAACTTTCCAAAGCTTCAAACAGGTTCTTCTTGAGCTTCAGTACAGCGTCGCTGTAGTGCGGATCAACCGGTTCAGAAATCAAGACGTTGGACCATGGCCCGCTGATGCAGGTTGTAGAGTTTGAACCCAGCGCAAATTTGCTGGCTTGTTTGTCGTCTGTCTCTGGCTGTAACATCTCAGCAACACGTTTCAGCTGTGAGGCTTGTAGTATGCTGTTGATTTCCACATCCTGGACCAGCAGCTGGCAAACGGGCACAGACCCGGATTCTTTGACGTGCAGAAGAGCGCTGACAAGAACAGCGATGTTTGTTTCGAGGTCACAATCGCCTTGTGAGGAAACGTTATGCAGCAGCACATCACTCAGTCCAGTCGCGAACGTGGCCATCGCATTGTCATGAACCAGCGTGTTTACAGTGCTGTCTGCAGGGACTGAGCAGAGGCCTTCTACGTCAAGCAACAGCAAGAAGTCACACCCCATGCGCTGTCTCATTGCGTCAGGCAGACACAAAGGAAGCATGTACACCCCTCTGCTGGACCTTCTGCGCCCATCAGGGAATTTGACCCCAAACAAGGCAGAAAGGGTCTCGGCGTTCCTCGCATGATGCACACCCAGGTTGGTTAGCACGCGGGTCCTGCACTGCTCTTGAGGCAGGCGGCGCTTGAGCTCCGCAAAAATGCAGCTAAGCCAGCAAACTGAAACATTTGAGGCGTCTCCATCCATCAGTTCGACTGGGACTCCGTAGAGCAGCAGGTCGGTGGCGAGGCTGGGCAGTCGCAGCACGTTGTGGCTTCCGCTGCCAGGGCTGATGTGCGTCAACTCGAATATCAGCCCCATTTCCCGCAAGAAGTGCTCAAGCCCCAACGAGCAGGGGTCGGGCTGGAAAGGCCGCGGACACGGGGAAGCACGATTCTCAAGTGGAGCATCGACACACGTTTGTTCTTCGACTGAAAATTCTGAATCAGGCGCAACAACCGGCACCTCTGGTTCATCTGGCTGGTTCTCCTGGCAGCTTACAGCATCATCATCTCCACACTCTGGGATCTGGTTTTGTAATGCTGGTTCAGAATTCTGTTCATCACCACACTCTTTGCTGTCAGTCATTTTTTCGTCCTGGTTTTTGTCTGCAGCCGATTCCATTTTGAGCTCTTGTAAGATGTCTGGGTCGTGTTTTGACTCGGGGTCTTCTTTCTCTTCTGACTGGGGCTCTTCAGATTTTTCAGTGGTCTGAAGAATATTTGGTAGCTCAACACTTTTTTCTTGTTCTTCCTCAGAAACTTGGGAGCCGTTGCTCCCGGGCAGAACATCTGTTTCCTCTTCCAGTGAGGAATCTGTGCAGAAACTGTCACTGTCTTCCAGGTTGTCTTTGACACCATTTTCCATCTCATCCACATGTTCAGGTGTTTCATCTCCCTTTTCAATGTACAGACTCGTAAAAAGATCCTGTGGACCGTTGTGTTTTTCAGTTTGCATTTGCTGAAGTTTCAGTTTGAGCCAACTAAGAAAGTAAGTTCTTTCTACTTTATCTGCGGTGAAAAGGGTATCAGTGAAAATCTTCATTGAAGGGGTCATTTTGTAGCTGCTCAACTCAACCAAGATTTGTTTCTTCTCTTTTTTTAATTGGGAGTCAATCTGTCTCTTGTCTTTCTTCTGTTTACTTTCCTCTTTCTCCAAATCGGAGAGCCTGCTCCACAAAGGTCCCTGCAAAGGAAGCTGCTTCAACTTGAACTCAGATGATCCCTCATCCAGACCTTTCAGCACTTCCTGCACTGTGCTCATTGCCTTCCTACAGACAGGACCTTCGTCCACGGTGAGGCCTACCTCTGCTGCAACTTTCGCCGTTGCCTCAAGAGTAACAAGCTTCAGCTGATCCGGCAGGAGGTTTTTCAAGCTGGTACACAGCTTACTGGCCAGTTCGGTCTCGGTTAAAGCTTTCCCTGAGAGCACGGACCCCTCAGGCAGACCCATGTGCTCCTCCAGGTTTTGACCGGCGAAACCCACAACCCTGTTGTCGTTTTCCTCGGCGTCTGAGAGATCGATCAGGATGAGCTTGCATGCCATACGCTTGCAGGACATGAGAACTTGTTTGTCCTTCTCTCTGAGATCCCCACAGAAAACCACCACGACTGAAGATGCTTGACAAAGAAGGCTCAGACATTTCTCGTGTGCACTGGCATCGCCACGTAGATTTGAAATGGCCACAGGAATAGGGAGACTATCTCTCCTTATATCTCCAGTGGGCAAGTACCATGAGAGCTCTACGAGGCCGTTGGATAGTCTTCGGGGCAGCTGTCCTCCATCCAACCCCCTGTGTAGAAACGTATCTCTCCCGGACTCTGGCCCACTCAGGATACGGTTCAGTACCTGTGACTTGGAGACTCCGCACCGGCCCAGCTTTATGCATGAAAGCAGCGGCATGCACGTGCTGGCTAAATCCACCTCTTGGACTCTTTTGGTAAAATCCTGAGACCGAGACATCCAGCGACTCACCACGCCTCTCAGGGGCCACAGGAGGAACTGACTGGGCTCGTCTGGATCTATGTTTGGAAGGACCAGAGGAACAGCAAACTGACACTGCATCATGCGTGAAGTCATCTCCTGCTGCAGGAACGTGTTGGCTGACATGTAGACGCCTGTAACCAGATCAAGCGGGTTGACGACTGGCTGTATTTCCTCCTCGAAACCATTGGACATTTCCTCAGGGGACTTGGTGTCGCCGTTGACATCTTGTAGAGTTTTGCAACACGTACTTCGGGCGTCCATGCGAAGCAACCAGAGGCGCTGAAGGAAAGATTTCGGTAGGTCGTTTGAATTTAGAGCAGTGTGGCTTTCAAGGGTCCAAGTGCTGAAGTCTAACATCGAGGCGGGGTCCAAGGGGGTCGTCTGGTGGGCCTCCAGGCCCAGCTTGTGAAGAACTTCTGCCTGAGCATTGTCCTTTAGAGGTTCTGGGCCAAAAAAGCAAAATAAAACAAAAAGAGAATATCTGCAATTATCAATTGTGTCATGTACTAAATCATGCCCACAGCAACATGTTGTCTCAACAATTTATTTTGCTGATGGTTCTGATTGTTCAAGATAAATGCAAAAGCTGTGCAGAGCAATAAAGTAACAAACATTGACATTTCTTTGTGTCAGTTAAGGAAAACCTTTCAACCCTGCAAAGGCCAAAAAAACTAATAACAAGTTGGTATTTACTCCTACCATTTGTATCTGCCTCTGAGTCGATATCAAAAAGTGTATTATTGCTTTGGTTTAAACAATTAAGCATTCAATCATGTACAAACACACAAGATCATGAAAAGTACACAGAATCAGCAAGAATTGTTATGTAGACAACGATTCCTCATTCCCTTTCAAAATATCCGTAAGTTAAAAAAGTGATGCTATTTTTCAACGTGACAATGACTTCCTGAATAAACAATAAAATAGGATAAGGATACATACTTCTCTTCTTGCTGCTCGGCCGCTTGGAGAGCTTGACAGACATCGTGAATCCTGCGGAGTATTTCAAGTCTGCCTTTAAACCGGGTTATTCCACACTGCTGGTCGGCCACAGAGCTGATACTGAGCGTTGATTGGAAGCCTGTGATTAAAGATAAACAGCATTCAAACCTTTACATCCAGCACAACATAGTAAAAAGCCTCCTCAGACTAAAACCACAAACACCACACCAGGCTGTAATTGATGAAAGTCCCACTGACTCACAATAGCTGAGCCGTCTCCGAGGACTGAGTGGAAAGTACTGTGGCGCCCGCTCGGTCCTGAATGTTATCTTGGTGAAATGCTTCAGTAAAGCCAGACTCCACTCCCTGTTCTCTTCTGCGTTTCACTGCAATAGAATCTGATTCCTGTCAACATGATATGCGGACATAATGACCTCTCTACCAGCAGATAGGCACCCTGTCAAACAGATAAAGTGCACCACATGTAATAAATCAAAACTGTGACGACAGCTGCACAAAATCAACTCGAAGTGCTAAATCTTGGTCCTGGACAGTCACAGTCAAGCTTGTCTTCCTGCTTCAACACAGATTAACACCTGACACCTCATAATAGATGGACACAACTGATGCTGTGCTTTGGAGTGTCACTTTCTATCGCTTCCCAAAACAACAAAAAAGAAAAAGCAAAGGTTTCCTGGATTTTAAGTAAATAATCATCTCTGTTTTGGGTTGCAGTGTTGGTCAATTCTGTTTCCCTGCAGTGGCTTGTAGAACTGATACTCAAGACCACTGAAACAATCGTCTGAAGATTGTAACGCTTTGTTTTGATACTTGTCCACAAGTTTCTATTTGTACAGCTTGTTAGTCCATTTGTACATTTGCAAGTATAAAATTATTTAAACATCCATTCAAACATTTCGATGGTTTTAATAGTTTTTGCAGATCAGGGGTTGCACATTGCTCCTGTCCAGCAACTTTCTTTCCTCACTTTGTAAATCAGTAGTATTGTAAACATACAATTACAAATGGGATCCAGAGCGAGAGTCATGCGCAGACCCTTTTTCTACCAATACTGAAGCCATTTCGAAAACGCCCTCGTCTGAATTGACTGAATGTGCAAATATGTCCTTTGAAAACACGTGATTGTTTTATCAGAATCAAAACGTCCTTACCTGAATCTTCCACAAACACTTGCTCTGTTCCAAGTGTCCTCCAAATCTGATCACACCCTCGAGTCTCTGTATGATGAGAGCTCTTATACCGTTCTACTCATCGATAAACACACATTCCTGCTCCTCTATCTAATCCTGCGAGCACAAAATGAGCATCGGCTTCTTGCATACGGACAACCAGCACACATCGGTGGACACGTAGGTACCAGTGAAGAAGTGACATAAGTGCTTACGTGGGAATTCTTTACATGACAGACTTGACACTAGATCTTGATAACAGAGTGTCACAGTGCAGCCAGGTGAGATGCACTCACTCGCACATGCCCAAAGGATTATCACGGGTGTGCAGGGGTCAGAGGCGAGGCTTCAGACAATGACGCACACAAATCCTTCGTCATGTGTGATGTCCAAGATATGGGTTTATCTGATTATAGTAAAGAAATACAAGCTATGGCCTTTTGATGCGCAATGACAAGCTTGGTTTGCTCTCTTCAGTCTGAAGTTGGAGCTTTTTTTACTGAATTTCACATCAAAAAAAGTGTTACTAAAACCTGACAAGAAACATTACAGAAGCAAATGTACCACTCACATAAGTGAGGGCAAAAGACATCACTAAAGTCAAATAAATGATAAACTCATAGGCTTATAGACGAGTGTGCATGATGCTTTAAATGCATAACTTGGTCAGCCATCAGCACTGATGTGCTTTCATTAATTTTAGTGCATCTTTTTAGCAAAACAAGTGCAATTTCTATCTGAGAGTATCACTAAACGTCATCATCTCGATGTTTATCAGAAGAAACCAGGTCAGTTTTTTAAACTGATATATTGGCACTAAGTCCCTAATCATCCTCTTTTCTGCCTCTTCTGTATGAACTGTTCTTGCTGAGTT
>JAUESE010088684.1:3372-19204 GCA_032274725.1 Malacoctenus triangulatus | reverse complement strand
TTAAACTGATATATTGGCACTAAGTCCCTAATCATCCTCTTTTCTGCCTCTTCTGTATGAACTGTTCTTGCTGAGTTAGCAGGAGTTAGTCATCCAGACATCAGTGTTGCATTTTGTTTGTTTGATATTTCAACAAGAAGGGAAACAGAGTCTTTGCATAGAAAACGATCTATAAGATGTTCAAAGGATTTATTTTTTTTCTCTTTTGATCCTGCGTGTCTGAATAAAAGCTAATCCACCATAACTGCTGGAAAGGTGTGGGCACACCTGAGGGATAAAGTGCTGGGCAGAGGAAAAGATTACTGCTTCTCTATTTCTGTCCCGTAAAGCTCTTTAGCGGCCTTACCCCCGTGTGTCAGGGACTGGAGAAAGTGAAGAGCGTGTGCAAGTGTGTGTTTGTTCCCGGGAGACCTGCGAGTGGACATCCTGAACGGTGTGGCTCATTGTTGCATCCCTGATTGTTCGGACCGCTTTCTGTGTGGACATTACCATCCTTCAGCAGGACTGAAGAGAGGAACCGAAATCCAGGAGCACATTAAGGACTAAAAGAGACGCTGCAGGAACAGTGGTCAAGATGTTGATCACCATGCTAACAGCCATGTACATGATGGTCAAAGTCGTAGAATCGGTAAGACTGGATCCATTGGGAGCCTAACCTGCAATAGCATCATGTATTAAACTTTGTTGAACATCTGCACAATAGGCACTGTTAACTAAACATCCTGTTTTCTCCTGCATTCTGTCTGTCAAGGTGATGGTAATTTATTGATTCAGGAAAAACTCTCAGTTAGTAACACCTTGAATTATATACTGACCCGGCAGTGTGCAAATAAGCTAAAAAGTTAAAGTGTAAGTTTACACTAACAGCACCCTGATGCAGGCAGCTTCCTTCCTGCCAAACATCGACCAGGATCACGCAGACAGCATGTCAAAGCAGGAACAATACATTAAACTTTATCTGCTCAGCTGCCTTTTTTTTATCCTAAAATCTCTCTAGTAATAATTATCCAATGTTCATTTTTCAAGACAATTTATTTACCTGAGTAGGAGATCTAAACAGACAAGAAGCACACTTTGTGCCTGCACTTAGAAAATGTGAAAACTTTTGTCAATGCTTCAACACCGGGTTAAATTCTCCTAAACTCCTTCTTCTCTGTTTCAGATAGGGGCGCGGTTCACACGGGAGGAGGACCCTTTGCCTTACATGGTGGCTCAGCCTTTGCCTTGGCAGGTGCATTCTGTGTCGCACAGTCGCAGGAGCAGCAAAGCAGAAGAGGTGAGATCATTTGAGATATAGATAAAAGTATCAAAGATCCTGATGCGGCTCAGAAACATGATGCCGTCATAGCTGCTGATCCCCGTTCTTTAACAGTCTGACACTTATATTTTCTTGGCATTCTGACCATCAAGCTGGTCTGATGATGAGGAACACGCGGGTGAATCCTTTCTATGATCGAACGCTTACACTGTAAAACTTTCACAGACAATTATCATACCTGAAAAATACACACAAGAGTCTCTCATTCTGCTTCCAGGTGGTCTCTAAATGTTCTCGATATCATGAATGATCGAGCAGTTCCAGTGATGAGAAGCGTACCTGCTGAGTCCTGTCAGCAGTGACATTAGAGGAGAAAGGAATCCAGGACATTTTAAAGTATTTAAAGAAACAAACACAGGAGTTCCTGTCATGAAAAACAGGATGCTGGCTCACGCCACCAAGAGATTGTTTTTGCTTTCTCCTTCTTGGAAATGTTTACACCCTTTAGTCTTGGTATTCCCGATGATGCAACAGCGTACAGAATGTTACAAACAGTGGTCAGAGTACAGCAGCTGCTGTTAAACATTATTGGCAGAGTCGACCAGATGTATATAGAAAAGCTAAGGTCTGCCTCAATATAATTCAATTGACCCAATCAGGAAGATTGCTAATCCTGACGCAACAAGGCAGTGCAGTGATAATCACGGGGCTGCACTGTCCTCACACTAACAGTGACTTAATGAAAAACCACATCAGACTTTGAGCACCAGACACAATTATTGTAAACCTGCAACATTTCTTCTGATGTCCTCCAACTCTCTGGCTGGAATATTTCACTCATAAACCAGCTTTTCTAATCCTGAGTGATCTGATGGCGAGACAGCATGTGGAAAGCTCAGCAGTCAATCTTGACTCAGCATGTGAGCGTGTAAGCTGATCACATGTTGGCTTGCGGTCTCTCTGGGGAGGACGGCGGCACACACGAGGGGGAGACAAATGGGAGCTCCAAGGCCAGATGTGACCGTTGGTACATCTGCAACCAAACAGGACCTAGGTGATGACGCAAGGTTAAATAAAGCAGAATTAGATGGAGGAGAAGTAGATTTAGTTAATGCATTAGGCCTTTGTGAATCGATTTCAGTGACGCACTAAATCCTTTTACAGAGATCAAGGCTGACCAACACTTCTTGGAAATGTGAGTGACCCTCAGGCTGTCACCACGAAATCCTGAATAAAAACAAGCGCCTGCAGTCTGAGATGCTGCACAGCATATCTATGAAATAGTTTTTGACCTGTCTGCAGATTTCTTGTGACTTTTGCTCGGGTTGAGGCACCTAGTGTGAAGATCTTACCTGTTAAATTGAATAAAAATTAAGCTGTCTAACACAAATAAGACAGAAATAAGGCGGAAAAAGGGACTGCTGGTATTTCACTGAGTGCACGGAGGTGAGAGGGCGACTCAACGCGTGGATAGAGAGGCAGAGAAGTCTAGTTTGGAGAGAGGAGGCCGAGCTGGCAAGGTCACGGAGGTGGTGTGTGGGCCTGAGTGCAGGCCGGCAGCCAAAACAGGCAGGTGAGCACGCTAAGCTGGCCCAGGCCTCAGTGAGGCTTCCCTGCCGCCGCTCTGCTTGAGCTGTAATCCCAATCAAGAGGATTTGTGCTTGAGGTCATTATTCTGACTGAAGATAGAAAGGGACAGGCGCACGGGTGCGTCCACACATGCACTTGTTCTTTTCGTGCGGCACATTTTGTACAGGAATTTGACCATACATGAGCAACGATCTTCACTGTCCTGCCGGCGGCATGCGAGCAATGTCTCAGCTGAGTCCCAGATAAAATTGCGCCGCTGATAAAACTGATACCTGACCATTATCTGATGTATAATGTGCAAAGGCGCGTGCTTTGTCGTTCTTGCTGTCTGCACCTCTGCGTTCATATCTGATGTAAAGCATCTTTGAGACTTCCTGTCTGTTCCCTTTGCAGTTTGACGGCCTCAGGAGGAACAGCATAGGCGTGTACAGAAAGAGTAAGTAGCCCTGTTGAGATCATTCAAATTAAGATAGACGCTGGCTCTTTTTCTGTTGGGACCACTGGCTTTGCAAAACTTTCCACGAGACCAATTTGAATGATCGAACCTGATTCAATGCAACTTTGTTCAGAAAAAAAGCCCGCTCGCATGAATGCTAATGCGTTTGAACTCGATCATCACCGCAGAGTTTGTCACCGTGGCTATTGCCTCTACCTCTCTGGCTATCCCCTGTGTCCTGTCGTGCTCAGACTCCAACGCCAGCAACGGAACGTGTACGGTGCCCCCTGTACCTCCACTCAGCCCCGTGGAAGCCGAGAAGGCCGCCTCCACCATCCAGACCCATTTCAGGAAGTTCCAACAGAAGAAGCAGAAGAACGGCAAGTAGATGGACGCAGCGGTCCAGGAGGCTCTGCTGCGGCAGGGGGGGGGGGGGGTCTGGGAGGTGACACGCAGGAGGATGGGTGCATGTCGGGGGGCACCAAAAGCAGGATGAACTCTGAGATGGCACACACAAACGCTGATGTGCAACCTTTCTACAAATGTACATACATTCTAACTTTAGAAGAGCTTCTCATGTTAGATGAGTGTCTAAACAATAACATACATAAAACATTTGGTGACTGCTTTCAATACTCTGTTTAAAAGTGTGTGAATAATCAATGTGAATCTACTCTGGATGAATAGTTTGATGTTGTGTTGAGAGTGAGTCTGTGAGCGAGAGTGAAAATGTTGAAAATTCTATTTAACCACAGTTTTTCAGTATACAATTATGTAAAAACAACTGTCATCGATGTACTGTCAACAACACACACATGTTCTTATGTGAATAAACACTTTCAATAAACTCATATATTACTTTAAGCCGTTTCACTGCAGCATGTCGCCCCCTAGTGTTTTGATCGAGTTCGGAATCACAAAAAGTCTTAAAAGGAAAGTAGATGCAGAGCGCAAGTCTTTAACTGTCTGTGAGGGTTTGTGGGCAAAAAGAGGCGAAATTAAAACGTACAAATAAATAGAAATAAGTGTCACATCACAACTGGATCTAAATTAAACCACATTTTTTTTACCTAGGAAAAATTCAGTGAAATTAACTCTTCATTCCATGTTAAATTAGTGCTATCAAAAGCATGGAAAACACATTACTTGTTCAAAACACCATCTTCGTACTTTCCCTTCAGGTTTTCCCCTCCTAACCTGCTGTATATATTTACATAACTGGAATGAAACTGTGAAGAATACTTCCTCATCTCGTTATGCTTTTATGCTTCGAGGATTTACGTGTAAACGGTGTTTTTAATCAAGAGACTCTGCTGACAGTAAAACCCTCGTAGTGGCGGAGTGATACTTACAGGAAACGCACCGGTGTCACCATGACGCAATCTTGCAGCGGGGAACTCCAAACGCAATCATGTGGGAAACTCCCACCTCGGAGATGTGATTGTTCACGTGTTAAAAAAACAAAACAAACAAAACAAACCAACAACAAAAGGGAATAAAACAGCAAACAAGTTAACAGATCCCATAATAGGCCTTATGAAGTGAAAATATTGTCTAAAGAACAAACGATGTCGTCACAATTTATAAAAAGATAGCTTTATTGCACAAGGTGTTGAATACTCTTTTTTCTGTTTTTGTTTGTTTTCATAGAAAAGAAAATGTAGAGTTAAACACAAGCAATTGCAAATTGAAGCAACGTTTCCCCATAAAAGTTTAAGGAACACCATCTGAATTTTTAAAATGTTTTTCGTCGACCCCGCTCTTCAAATTGCTCAATTCACCGTTTCCTGTTTTCTTTTAATAACCAGCAAAATTTTTCTGAACATGCAATGCTGCTGCCCCTACCCCCAAACAGTGGAGTACTAAAATTAGACAAGGTCTAAATCAAGCAACCTGTGAAAAAAGCAAATAAAGAAATGAAATCAATTCTAAAAAAAAAAAAAAAGAGAGAAAACAACTCAATCATATTCCCTGTAAAAGAAGAAACCTCTATTGTTAACTATGCATGGTCCACTCTGACATGTTTTAACCTGTCCATAAATCAAGATAAAGCAGTGTCTGTATAATTCTATAATTTTTCATTAAGTCCTCTTCTGTTTCAGTACAATAACTTCAGTTCAAAGTTTACATTGTGCCCTGGTTTTTAGTGAAGATGTCGAAAATAGTACTCATTTATACAAAACACTTTCCTATGTACACAAGTCTTCAGTTATGGAGTAGAAATCAGGTTGTATAGGCGGGCCGAAAAGGTACAATAGGAGAGGGCGGGGCGGGGGGGAGGGGAGGGAGGCCAGGACAGGACAGGAGGGAGGGGGGGGGGGATCTGATTGGTTGGCTGATGTGGAAAAAAGATTAGGAGAGAGGAACAAGTGAAGTTGACCTCACGAACACAGGGCAAGTCAGTTTCAAAGTATGCTGATGTGTTTTAAAGAAAAATCCACCCAAGATGACCTCAAACTGGCAGCTGAAGTAACAATTAGGAATATTGGAGGCATGATGTACTACGATTTATTCAGACAGTTGTACGCGTACAAATATTTGATTTTGAAAAACGCCTCACCACAGGAGTGGGTTGACTGGTTTGAAAAAAGATCAGAAATTGTTCCGTAAAATAAGAGTCATTCATGTTTCAACATGTGATCAGTGTTCAGCATTATGACTTCCACGTGGGTGAACTTTTCTTTAAAGACGGACATGACATTTACTTTGTGCAAACTGACAGGAGATCAGTGTTGAACGGTAGAAGCAACTTCACTGAAGAACTCGGGGAAGCAGGTTGGACAGAAGTTTATTTCATCACTCCAACCAATATCCATACAACTGGAGGGAGGAAGACCCTGTTTCGCTCTGTGAAAACAGGCCTGCCACAGTCCCACACTCATGTCCTTTATTTAGTGACGACAGATATTTGCATAAAACATAAAGGCCAAAACCGAAGGCATCAGAACTGTCAGCAGTGGAAAGCAAAGTCTTTCCTTGGGGGGGGGGTTGAACATAAAGGGAGCATGAACACATTGATCTGCAGTTGTATTTCTCACCGCGTGTTGTGTTCACTGACCTGCAGTCCTGGAGTGAGAGTAGGACCTCGCTATGACACAGATAAGAAACAGAAAAAACCTGTTGGTCTGCTCGTCTTTGTCAGTCGTCGTTAGGTAATGGCATTGATCCGTGAACACACCTTTGGAAGGTACAATACAACATAATACAAGAGGCTCACTTACTGTATATAGGCTGTCCTTGTTTTACTGTTTTTCTTTATCAACACCACACTTTCTGCACTGAGCCATAGACCACAGTTAACCAGCGTCACAATCTCACACTATAACTCCACTTCACTGTGCTTCTCCTCCCAGCTGCAGCTGGCTGCTGCGGCTGCTGCAGCTGGAACATCTACAAAATCACAAGGAGGGCTTCGTATCATTCGGCAGACCTCGGCGTCACCACTTCATTTCCTTTCACACCGCTCCCTTTCCCTCCCAGATCTCCCATCCATGGTTGTGCTACCCGTTTAAAACCTCCCTCTTCTTTCTTTCGTCTTGCAGTTTTTTCACTCTGAGCGATTGTCTTGTGATTTTTTATATATATTTTCAATTAGAACAGCTTTTATAGTTCTCTGCTTTTTTCAATATTCATATATTTGCTATATATTTGAATAGAAATATATATGTACATACTTTTGAAAACAAACATATATCTTTTTTTTCTATTGCGAGAGCCCTGATGTTACGTTTATCCATTGCAAAACATTTGGAGCAACTCTTTAATTTTTTTTGGAACGATCTTTGTTATGGGATTAAGCTTTGGGAGAAGAAATGGGAATAAAGTAAGAGATACAGTACCATGCATAAAGCTCAACTCAATCTCAGTGAGGTGGAGGGACTTGAAAAGACTTAATTTCAAAGAGCACGTATTTCTGTATTTCTTTGCTACTAAACATGAGATTCTATTTCCGCTCGTTCGCTCTGACTATAATCTCAAAATCACCGTCTGGTCATAGATTCAACATCATAGAAATATGCGTTTTTTTTTCCCCTTCTTATATATTTCTATAAATCTGTCTCTCAGTTCAAGCTGTCATTGAACGTCAAATAGTGTTTCTGCCTGTCTGTGCATATTCGACCTCGTCGTCGTTTGCTGACTAGCCTCCACGCTAGCAGTCGGTCACAGTGACACTGTATGGATATGGGTGGGTAGAAGCGAAGGTGGGGGGGGGAGATGGGCGGGGATAAGATGGGGAGGAATGACTCAAAAGAAACGAATGGATGTGTGGTACCATCATGAATCATAAAAAAGGCTCTCTTCCTTTTTTTTTTCACTGTGTGAGGAACTAAAAGAGACAAAATAAAAAAGAGGAACCTATTTGTTTTCATCTGCAATTGCTCTCATTTCAACTCACCTCTTCTTCGGGAGTTTTCATTTCCTAAGCCATGTCGTCAGTCACAGTTAACAGAAAGTTCGAGAAAAAAAGCTGGCCCAAATAAGGTTCATAGTGTTACATCGTCAGCATCATCATCATCATCATCATCAACATCATCACTGTCCCACGGCCCCTTTTCACAGGTATAAAATGAACATTGTGGGGGGTTGGGGGGGAGGGGGGGGGTTCAGTTTTGACACAGACGTCTGCCCGAGAGGTCAGCATACAGATTGATTTTAAAAAGGTCCATTGTTGGTGTGTGCCTGCCACATGTATACATAGATATTTACACATTTACACACCCGCACACACACGCGCACACTCACGCAGGCTTGTGACATTTTTCTGTTACTTGGATCCCTTCTAACAATTTCTTAGTGCACGAAAGATTATATATCCGTCATCTGAAATTAAATGAACAAGTGATGACCAAAAGAAAAAAGGGTTTGTATTCATCTTTCACTTGACAAAGCGGAACTTTTTTTCATCTTCACTGCTTTGAGTCCGTTTATAAAAGCGTCAGTTAAGACCACTATGCTGCGTCATCCATTGCATGTATAAGAAAATTTCCCCTCGTCACCAATGGATCACGTGACGACAGTCCTTCCACCGCCTCTCATGTGTGGATCCACGATGGAGTAACCTCTCAGAGCCGGTGTAACACCAGGATCGGTGGTTAATGCATACGGTAAAGCATCCTGCCGTGGCACAATGCTGTGATATGAGCTCCTTCCCCCACCAGAGGCCAGAAAAACAGGCTAACGTATTTAAAAACCTAAAAACTTCAACACACGTCTGTGTGAAACAAGACAGTGCACGTGGAAAGCATTTTGTGCATAAGTACCGTGTCCTTGCCAGAGAAATGGAAATATAAAGCAAACAAATAAACCGTTAATGTGTTGGCAAGACGTTTCCGGGGTGATGAAATAAGAGAGAAAATGACGCAATAAGAACGGAAAGCAAACAGGCAGAAAGAAAGGCAGACCCCTGTGCTGTGGAGACCCGACGCTGACCCCTCATACAATAGTGTCACTGGGAACCCAACCAGTCCCCTGCAGCCTGGCACAGCGCAGGCACTGACGGGGAAGCTGTGCATGTGTATAATCCTCACCCCGATTCTCCGCGGAGGCTCCAGGCAAGCGCTGGCTCGGACCAGCTTCCTATAAAGAGTTACAGTGACAGGCCGCAGTGATGGCAGGCTACACCAGCGTGTAGGACTTGGAGTAGGCCCCCGCTCCGGCCCCTCCATCCCTCTGCTTCTGCAGTCTTCCCAGGCCCGAGGAGCTGCTCTCCAGGAGAGAGTCTCTGGATCCTCCCATCTTGGAGGAGGACGAGGAGGCGCCTCCGGGGGTCCCTCCCGTGGCCCCCTGCGCCCCGCCGGAGGATGACGACGCTCCGGCGGCGGCGGCGGCCGTCGCGGCGGCGGCTGCCGCTGCGCTCTGGGCCACGGCGGCGGAGGAGCCGGGCATGGTGAGAGTTCTCTGGGGGAGCGTGGAGCTGCTGGAGCTGGCAGACATCCCTCCGCTCCCACTGCCCCCACCTCCCGTCGCTCCTCCTCCGGAGGAGGCTCCCGAGGAGGTGAGGTTGGACAGGCCGGCGTGGCCCATGGTCAGGGCCTGCTGCTTGGCAGAGTCCATAGTCACATGACGGCCCTGGGTGTGGTATGCCCTTTGGGCCAGGCCACGAATGGAGGCTTCTCGTGGTGGAACCACTGGACATGGGTCATGATGCTCTGACTGCTTTCGGAAAAAAGGGTCTGACTTCATGTAGAGGGGGAGGTTGCAGTAGTCGCCTGAAAAGAGAGCGGTCAGACTGATTAAAGGTACCTGTGCTGTGTGACACGCTAAAAAAGCTTCGAATCACACTTATTTATTGTAATCATTTCCAAACTAGAAATGTAGTTTCTACGTCATATTGAGCGTTTATTTACAATATGATTACAAATCAATCACAAATTCACACAAATGCGACCGAGCTCTAAATGTTGAGGCAGAATGCAAAAAATAAACCTTAATAAACAAACGTCACGCTTTGCTCGTACTCACTCTTGGCGCGGTGTGGAATGGGCACGGCTACATTCTTGCCACGGTCGTAGTCTTGGGGTTTGGGTGGCGAGGCAGTGAAACGGCAGATGCCAGGCTCCGACGGTGTGCTCATCGACGTCATGCTGTCCGCATTGTCATTGGTACCTGTGGTCATCTGATCAGATGAGCTGTCCGAGATAAAGCACTCTGTAATCTCAAATTTGGCGTGTTGCAGGTGCTCCTCCAGCTTGGCGTGCTCGTACGCCCTCGCCAGCTCCTCGTAGGTGGAGGAGGCGCTCTCGGTCGACACCATGCTGTTGCGTCCCTTATCTGTCGAGCACAACGGAGGTTGGAGGTTTACGGATGCCGTTCAGGTGAAATGACATTCGGGGTCCTGAGTGAAGCCAGTATGGCTGTCGGGTTGCGTGCGTCAGTTCGCCTACCTGTGTCCTGCGAGAGGCTGGCGCTGTAGCTGTCGCTCTCGGTGACGGTGATGCCGTGCTGAGAGCCGACGGTGCGCCAGTCCGAGGTGAGGGTGCGTGCCGGGGTGGAGGACTGGCACTTGGTCAGAGTCCACTGGCTGGAGTAGCGGTTCCTGATGCTGTGGGCCGACTTGACGCTCTTCCGGGAGACTGGATCTGGTGGAGGATGGATGGAGCAATATGAGCATCATGCAACTGTGCAAAGCCAACACACAGAGGGCATCAATATAATCTGATTCACAAAAGCTTTTAGTAGCCTGGTAACAGAAACGTCATTTCAAGCCTACACCGTCGTCTGTATGTACTGTGAAGGAGGCATTAACATGTCTTTCTACAACACTGCGAAGTTAAACATGGATTGCGAGGACGTACTGGTTCCTGGTCGGATGTCGGACATGTCAATCAGAGGACCGGTGTTCTGGATGAGGGCCGGGTGATGGACAGACACCCCGGTGCAGAAGCTCTGCGGGTTCCCAGTTTGGTTGAACTCCGTGTCAGTCACAGGGATCGTCGCCTTGTCCTCACCTGTGACGGGCAGAATTACTGTTCAATAAACGGACCGATAATCCAGCGCCCGAGCTGACGCCATGATCGTTGGGTTGCACACACAACCGCCCCTCCCTGTCTTCTTCTCACCAATTTGCTTGATGCCTTCTTTGTCCTCAATGAGCAGCTGCACTCGGGGGATGTCGATGTGTAACCGCGGACCCTGCGGGGGTCCTTTAACCGGCGTGTCAAAGCTGCGGTTGTTTTTGCTGATCAAGGGACAAAAGACATTCGTATTAATTTAATGTTTTGATGAAACACTGATTCAATAGCAGGTTTTTTAGTGACTTTCTGCGTTACCTGATGAGCATCTCTGCCAAACTTTTGGCATCTATAGTGAACAGAAAGCACAGATTTTAATTTGCTGAAATAAAACCCTTTTTAATCTACTTCCACTTCATAAATTGTAGATTACTGTTTCTTCTGATGTCAGCTAGTTTCCTTCACCAACATACCTCGAAGTCTCTTCAGTCTCTTCTCTTTGCGTTTCTTGCGAATGATAAAAAGCAACGCAACGCCGAGAGTGACCAGGATCACAGGGCAGCCGATGGAAAAGAGCTTCTTGACGTCGTCGTTCTTCTCCAGCGGGGACTTAATAGGTGGAATGGTGCCTGCACACACCGGGGAAGAGAATCGATCAGCGCTTTCTCCTCCACGAATGTTCCCACGTGGACGAAGAGTGACGCCCTCCACTCACTGCCATCATAGTCCAGCGTCGCAAACTGGGAGCTCTGGTTACCACAGCCAGCGCTGTTACACGCCTTCATCTTCAGCTCGTACCAAGTGGCCTCACGCAGCTCAGCCAGGAACACATCTGTGGTTGCGTTGGTGCGCACGCTCTGCCATGTCCATGTACCTGCAGCACAAACAACACAAATTTTACATCTACTTTTATCTTTTTTTTTCTTCCTTAACTACATGCTTTCGAGTTTTCCTGCATAATTTTTGCACTTTAATAAGATATATATGTGAGAAGCGGATAAAGCGATGACTGACCCTTCGGCCTGAACTCCAGAGTGACGGCGCTGATTGGACAGCCTCCACTGGCCCAGCCCTGCAGGTTGAGGCGAGCGTGGCTGGAGTTGATGTGGGTGAAGACGGGCTGATCTTTGTTGAACTGCGGCTCTGTGACAAGAGTGAAATCAAGGTTTACTCATTCAGGAGAACTCGGAGTCGTCTGAAACAAAGAGTTTGTTGAGACTGTGCTCAATTTAGGTGTTTTTGTTTCCTCTTCCCCCCATATTAACCCTCTCCAGCAAAACACAGGAATCCATCCACTGATTCGAGCACAAAAGAGGTGAAATCTGATGCCACGAATAGGAAAACTATCACACATGCAAGTTCAATGTTTCGTCCCATTGTCCCTCAGAGTGTTCTCACCTCGCCCGTGGGTCTTGGCCTCAATGATCTCACTGATGCGTCCGGCTCCAACGCTGTTCTTGGCAGCCAGCTTGACTTTGTACCAGGTCCCACAGCGCAGGTTGTCCAGTTTGAAGGAGCGCTCGGTGGAACTGATGAAAACATCTTTCCATTCTTCAGTGTTGTCGACAGAATACTGAAGCACAAAGCCTGCATACAAACAGAGAAGGGCATGAGAAAAAGGCTCATTTCTCTGTTGACTGAAAGGTTTTCCAACGTTATTTCTACTTTCCTCGAAAAATATACTTCCCGCATCCACCAGGTGGCAGTGTGAGCCTATACTTCTCTTTCTTGGGTAGACCACAGTTAGAGGATGAGTCTAGCTGTTCTGTCTATGCCGCCATTAGTTACCTACAAACCCCAAGACTGGGATGGCGCTGACTGAGCATCTATGCAAATGAGGGTTTGCAATATGGTGACTGTTTTTATAATCAGCTGCCTTGCAGAGCCAGCTCCCTCCTGCTCCGAGACACTTTCCATCTAATCCTCTGCCTGGCTGTCCTTCTGTCTGTATGGAATCATGCATATATGAACATCTCTCTGCCTGCATTTCTTTGTACTCTTTGTACCAGCTTCTTTTTTTCCCCTCCTCCTCCTGCCTCAGTCTCTCTCTAACAGATGGTGCGATGGAGTCCAAAACATGAGAAGGGTTAATATGTGCAGAACGAGCAGTGTTTGTAAGTTTTCTAGACACCCTCTGTTTGTCACAGAGCATCGGAGGACACAGAAGACACAACAGAAGACGGCACAGAGAACAACACAAGATGAACCAACAGTTACAGAACCGATTAGAACACATCATTTTTTTTTATTCAAGATTACATCCCATCAAAAAGTGTTTCTGATATAATTGTCATAGAAATGCTGCTGAAAAGCCTGAGAGAAATAATGAGGGATTTATTTTGAAGCCATAAATTATCTGATGCAGTGATGCAAAACAGATGCTTGATGGGGAACTTCAGCACAGCTGATGGCTTCACAGACAGGAAGCGTTCTGGTAAAACGTGAGATCCTCCGATCAGATACGTGACACGGTTGGGATCACGCACGCAAATACTGGATGTTGGTGCATCATTTGAATGTGGTGACACACAGCAAACATTGTTTGGAGGCTGATGTTTAGAACAAGTTATTTCTTTCTGATTTTTAAAACACAATCCTTCATAATTATACACTCTGACACCAAATTGTATTTCTCGAGGTTGTGTTATGAAAAAATACACTAAAATCTATACGTTTTGAGTGATGGATCATATTGTGTAGACGTAAAGAGTGGTGAGAAGTGAGACGCTGCAACTCCACCATACTGACAAATGGCATTGAAAGCAAGTGAGCAAGTAAAATACTGTTTTCAGACGCGCACACGGAAATCACTGATTATCAGACAATCAGATGTTGATGACAGTCAGACAGTGTGAGTCTGATTATCAAACTAATTAACAAGAAACCCTAAAATCAGAACACTATTCAACGAACTAATAGATCACAGTGAACATCAACGATGATTCAGAGAATCGAGGACTCACGGGGGATAAAGAAGGAAAGAGACACGAAGCTTCAAGACTTTTAGAAAAAGATGTGAGCGCGCGGGAGTACAGACAGAGAGTCCAGCTGTGTTTGGACCACACACCTCTGATAGAGCTGCCGCCGTTGTCTCCTGGTATCCAGGCCAGAGTGATGGATGAGGTGGAGGTTGTAGAGACGGTGAGACGAGGCTGGTCTGGAGGAACTGAAGGAGAAGACACAGAAGGTTAATGTCCTCCTAACAACTGTACTTACACTGTCATATTTTGCCTTCATGTCAGAGGTTATTTATGACAAGGGCAGGAAAAATGTCGCAGCATTTGTGCTTATCTGTTTTTTTTTCCTACCTTGTACCAAAAGGTTAACAATGATAGTGTCAAAGCCCAGCGTGTTGGTGGCTGTGCAGGTGTAGTAGCCTGAATCTTCAGCTTTGACCGAGCGCAGCACCAGTGTCCCATTGGCCATGATGAGCCGCTGCCCATCCAGAGACACTGGGATGGCCGTGTCCTCGCTAAGAGAGGAAAACAACAACAACAGAGAATCATGGCGGGGCCTCACACATCCCACCCGACTGAGTGTAATTGTTTTATCTACGAGCTTCTCGGCAGGGGGGAAAGAGTGCACGAGGGTGCTGTTAGGGAGGTTATGTTGTGGTTAATTTTCAAGTTGGGACCTTTATCTTAGAGAAGAACACGGCTGAACCAACAAACAGTCGCCTGTTCAGCTCTATATCCCATTTCTGGGGGGGTTCTCACCTGTCTTTGGTCCATTTTATGGTGGGCGTAGGTTCTCCCACTGAGCTACACGGCAGCCGCACCTCCTTCATCCAAGGAGTCGTCACAGTCCCCCCAAAGGAGAGGATTTTAGCAGGAGCTGGTGGAGGAGGACGAGGAGGTGAGTCAGTGGAAGCAATTGAAAAAACACACAGACCACACTTTAAAAAAAAAGACGGACCATAGCCTGAATAATTTGTTCCCATCTGATAATCATTACGCGGTCAAACAAACTATAATCAACGCCGATAAACAATCAGGATGTTTTGAATCAGCACATTGTGGAGAAGATTGATCAACATGTTTGTGCATAAATTGCTTTCGATTTGGTTTACAACAGCAGGACTAACGACGAGGAAGTTTGCTTAAATGTTTTATCATTTTCAGCTAACAGTTTACACAGCAGAACATGAGCATTAAGAATTTAAAAAAAATCAACTCTTCAGACCGAGGAAAAAACGGTGTGAGCTTCCAGGCAGAGTGCTGGTGCAAAATGGGGCTCAGCGTGTTGCCCAAAGACACGTTGGACACACGGACGGATGAGGCTGAACCACTAACCTCAGGACTGGAAATAAAAACAGGGTCATCCAGCTGAGCCCAGCCTCCTTCACAATAATCATAATTCTACTATTGTTAGAAACACATTTAAATCTTTGCTAATATACTGATTTCTCCTTTGTTCTGCTGCTGTTCTCTGTAGGGTGATCTTAGCTGTTCTTGTATCGAGTAACGACAGGGAAATATATACTGTGCTTCACAAAAGGACTCTGTTGAATGTGACATTGTCCAGCAAAGAATGGAATCAGAATATGTCGCCGGTGAAAGAATAGCAGCGATGACATGAGAAGAAATATCCATCCATTCAGGCTGCAACCCTCCCGTTCTGTCACTCCTCTGCATGCTCCGTGTCCCTCTTTCTTCCTCCAGCTTGGCGTCTTAATGCTCCCGCTCTGGTGCACTTATGTTAAGGTTGAATGAAGTATTGAGTGGGCAAGCCTGGAGGACAACTGCCTTTCACAGCTGTAGATCAGCTGACGCGCACACCCATACGAGAGCACGAGCAAACCCTTTGCACCCAGAAGTCAAAGGAAGCAGCGGATAAAGAAAGAGAGAACATGAGGGTGGAAGTGCACTCCATTCACTCCTACTCCCTTATTCTTCCTGTCTTTTAATCCACAGGCTATTGATTGAACTGCCATCTTCATTTTCTTAAACACTCTGCTTCTCTATTGTCTTACGGATTAGTTAGCTCTGCTTCTGTCATGTCATTTTCTCTCCTTTTTTTTCCCTTCTTCCTCCACCTGCCGCTCCGCCTTTGGCTCCCCCTCTTATCAATTCCCTGGTTGAGGGCAGTTTATCTTCT
>JAUESE010088553.1:0-12801 GCA_032274725.1 Malacoctenus triangulatus | reverse complement strand
GTATATATTTGGTTTCTGACAACTTTTGGATGATTAAACATGGACCGGGTCAAAATAATCCAGGAGAAGCATTGCTGTCGCTGACAGATGAACACAACAAGAGGGTTAAAATAGGTTGTTTTTGAATATGGTTTGTAATGAGGACAAATCTGCACTCAATTAGTGTAGGTTGCCTGTTATAGGGTGACCTGAGCCCCCTCAGTGATTGTTCCATCCCTTGAACCCAATTGCGCCAGCCGAACATGACACAGCTGCGACTGTGTTCCCACAGCTAATCACACGCGATCAGGTTTTGTTAGCAACCCGTCTCTCGCGTTGATGCGGGGAGACGACGCTGGGGCTCTGTCTTTCTCCGCTCGCTCGGTCTCCCAGCTCGACACTCACGCCCGCGAAAAGGAGTGTTTCCTCCAAGCGGCTGACCTTTTGGTGCCAGAACGCCGCTCCTTCACATTCAATCTGGCACTTCTATTAAACGAGGTTTTATTTGTGTCAGATACTTGGCGTTGCACTCACAGGTAGGACACCTCCGCTCATCGAACTTGCACAGATCGGTACTGTTGGGGACAGGCCTTTTGTTTTGTTTCCTATTGGATTTGTCAAACTCAAAAATGAGAAAAGAAATTATGATTATCCAAGAATATTCCAAACTTTTTCCAAGTAATTGAGGAAGTAAATACAAGCTCACTCTGGCTGTTTCCTCAATGAAAGTATCCGATGTCCATGATCTCTTCAACTTGACTCAACTCAGAGCTCAACAAGGAGTTGAATATGGATGGAAACCAAACCTCCAGCAACAGAAAGTAAGGGCTTATTCCACCCTGGACCTGGATGTCCTCTCACTCTGATTGAAAGGCACCAAACCCATCATGTATGTTGGGGTTGGATTTGGGGACTACAGTTTGACTATCCTTAGTTTAACAAAGACTCCAAAACAATGGAACGGACAGCCCAGCTGTAGCTGAATGTCTCCATAAAGCTGGGATTGAAATCAAACATGGTGTTCAAACATCAGGATGACCGAGAAGCAGAAAATACAACAATTGATAGGCTTTTACTTTGAAAGATAGCTCACTGACATGTTCCAATGGAAGGCCCCTTGTGCATCTCCCCAATGTATCATGAAAAAAAAGGGGGTCAGATTCGGTCCGTGTGGCTGGTGTCGCAATCAATTTGTGTTTACACCCATATTGCCCTCCGGCACTTTGCTTTTCCGAGCTGACCACTGAACTTGGTCAGGTGGGCTCCCAACTGACCAAGCACTGGGTCTACACGACCTCACTCTTGACCCCGTGCACAAGACCTTGTGAACTGTAGGCTAACTCGACCTTGCAAAGCGATTACACTGATGCTCAGCAGCGCACCAAAACAACTGTCTTGGTGAAAGAGTATTTTCGAGGCCAGCTGGACTTTGCATATGTATCAGCGATGGAAATTCGGTGAAGCTGTCGAACTTGGCCCCCAGAAAGTTGGGCTGTTTGACTTTCAGTAAGCCACTTCCTTTCCATATATCCGCGTGCACTTCGAGGCTTGTTAAATCTACAAGTCCTTACACCAGCCGGGTTGAGGGGGTAAAATCCAAAGCACTCCAATAAAGGCACATCGAGGAAGAGCCCTCAACACGGATTTTTATCCCCCCTGAACCTTTTTATTTCCATCTTTCCTAATCTCTACCCCCGAGAGGCCCGCGCATAAGCTGGGAAACCTGCAGGGCCCATCTACCGAACAACAACCACTGCATTGTGCAGCGGCTTGCGTCCGTGTCATGTCAACACCCCGCTTACAAGCCATACTGTTGCCTTAATGACAAACGCAATCAATATAAAGTGCACTACCACAAAGGCAGACGCAGATTAATTGTATCGATTCGGCATGGCTGGTGAATAAAGCCGACCCTTACTGCATCCTAAATAAGAAACGAGGGGAGAAAAAAAAACACTTGCACTTGTGCATTCCTCATGCAGCATGTGCCTGCATTTGATTAGCTGCAACTCACATAGTGTAACACAACGATTAATACTATTTATAGAACGTCACAATAATAAATTGCAGATTGAGTTTCGCAGTGGGGGAACATGGCTGCTGAGGGCCGAGGACACTGGAAAAGGATTCTGCCTGTGATCAAATGCTGACCGGCCAAATGTATGCAGACACATTTGAGCGCGGCAGAATTACTTCATCACTTTTTTTGCATCTAATTGGTAAACATGTGAGGAATCCCACCAAGTCACGGCTCTCTCGTTTACCTCGGGGCGAAGCCACAGAGTAAAAGCAACTCCAGGCTATTTTCCAACTGTGTATTACTCGATAAAATATTCAAGTCAGCCAGACTTTGACTTTTCCTGGAAATTCCCATTATGCAGCACTCTGTCTTCTTTAAAATAGCCCAAACTGAGAGAAATTGAGGTATTTAGGCCTTCCGAAAAGGAAGTTCAGTTTATTTTTTGTTTTTTCACTGCGGTGTGATCTCACTGAAACACATTGGGCCATAACTCATAGAAAACCTTTAACTCTTATCTCTAGAAAGAACTGAGGAGGCGACTGAAGGCAGCAGGTGAGGAAGTGTGATGTGTGGCGATATCTTCGTCAGCATGTCAACGGGGCTTCTACACCACTTGTCTGAGATAACCAGGTGTAAGTTGTCTGTGCACTCACTGTCATAAGTCATCTGATTAGTCCCAGTAATACCGACTGTGATATGCATCAACAAGCACACTGTAATGGGTGTTTTTTCTTCTCAAAGACAGTGTACAATGGCAAATATACAGTAAGACTTTGGTTTGATCTGGTGTGGATGCAAACAGTTGTTGGCATTACTTGCCTGAAACAATATTTACCCCAAATTGTCTTCTATCAGGCATCAGTTTTTTTTTGCAGAATTTGCAATTTAAAGATATTCTGACCATTTGAGTCACAAAAAATGTTGTGAGCTCTTCGACTGTTGATGACACTAACCTTTGCTCTGTGAGGGAGAGAACAGATGGCAGATAGGACAAAGAGGTCGACAGGTTATGAGAATATATTGCAACTATAAGTGTCTTGGTTGGTGTCGAAAAGTGAGTGGTATTTGGATATTTTTGATTGGTTTAAATGTTTTATTTAAATTTAAATGTTCAATTTGCATGCAAATTGTCACAAAAGTGACCAACATAGTCTGAGCCACAGAGGTATAAATCGACTGAAGTCAGGACTGGAACAAATCCGCCCCCTTACCCTGGCAAAAGACCTCTGTTAAAGTGTCCATAAAGACTTCCAACCACCATTGAGTCCTCAATACAATTTTTTAAGCTCTTCTCTTAAAGTAAATAAAAACACAAACACATGCAATCAAACAAATCAGGATTGTTGTCGAGTATTTATTCAGCAAACATCTTTAATTTCATGTTGATAGAAACAAAAAAAGAATTGAGCATCAAGACAACTATAGCTGCAATAGCAACATCAAACCTCACCCAAGGAGTCCAAGTAGTGGGAATACTAAATAAGGCATGACTGAGATTGAAAGAAAACAAAAAACAAGACAAAGTCATTCAGTTGATGGACAGCTAAAAGTGCAGACCAGTGAGAGTTCACCAAAACGATTCTAGATTCCTCGGTAACCTTGCACTCCTCTTTGATGTTCGGTAGCTTCCATCCTCAGCCTCCTTTTTTTTCCCCCTGACCTAGCGATGATCCTTTCTACATCCATTCTGTTCACTCCAGTAAAACCAAAACATCCTCCGTTCTGCCGGCCACAGACCAGACTCCTGTCTTGTGGTCAGAGCTGCTGTCTGGAAACCAGGCAATGTGGTCGCTCTCAATACCGTCCCATGTACCTGGCAGGGACCCTTCTCTCTTCGTGCAAGTGTTTTTGTATTTGACAACTTTCCACACAAGAAAAAAAAAAGAAGAGGGCTTTCCTGAACCCATGACTGTATCGTTATAAGGAATTCGACTGGATTTATTTAGACTGGAATTACTGCTCTGGGAAAGAAGAGACACTTCAACATTTTACAAGTGCATGAAGCGAGGCGGCAGAAGGGCGGACTGCTCCACTTCCTGTGTGCAAACAAAAAAGACTCTCAAGAGTGAAGGAGGGGAAAAAAAAACACATTATCTGTTGATTCTGTGTGATATATGGAGGAAGAGGCTGTCATCCAGTCTATCCAGGATTTAAGTGAACAGTGAAGGAAAAGAAGCCGACATGAAGTGGAACAAAGAGGAAGCGGGGAGAGGGGGGGGGAGGAACGAGCGGCTCCAGTAAAGATGTTTCAACGACAGCAATCTGCCAAAAGCACTTTCTTGCTTACACTTCAGACTAATTTCCTCATTCTCTCTGCCTTCCACTTCTCTTCCCCTTCATTTGTCTTCCCCGTCAGGAGGTATCTCTTATTCATCGCTTCCTCCTCCCCGCACCTCTGGCACTTCATATTCCAGCTCTCGCGGTGAACTCGCAACAGGCACGAGTGGAAGGGACCCGTCTCCTTGCCGAGGCGACGGCCATTTGGATCACGGGGGAGCCGGAGTAGGAGATTGGAACCAGCAAGACTTTGTTCCGATCACATGACCAAATGCGGCAGTATCACAGATCACTATTGATTGTGTGTGTGAGTGAAGGTGATGGAGAGATGGGGTATTCCAAGGCTTTGCCTGCTCAAGTATCAACATTTGAATTGAACATTTGAACGCAGGCCAAAATGCGACATTAGACTGTCGGTCGGAGCCAGGAACGTGGCCACTGCTTTTATTTTGAAAGGTTCCTGCCTTTGTTTGAGTGTGTGTTTGACTTCACTGTAATGTAATGTTTGCAAATCAAGAAATTAAGATGAAGTTTTCACAGAGTCAGTTTTTACAGTATTTTTTTTACCTTTGTTTATTTTCAATTATCTTTACAATTATTTTATGGATTGGAATTTTTTTTAAACATTGTAACACCCCCTGATGTGAAATTCTTTTTTTTTTTTTCTCTTTCACCTTTCTTGATCTGATATGAGAGACTTCCCTTCAAATAGAGCCCCTATTCAAAAGAAAACACTGGTCAAGATTGGCTTCATCTCGTTGTTCTGATCGAGCTAATGCCGACAAATCAGAGTCGTCCCAAGTACTCCCCGACTGGCCAATGATTGGGGCAGAAATGCCCCCATGCCCCGCCCCCTGATGCCAAGACACACCGTCATTTACACACGTTCGATAACGAACCGGTCAAACTGGTGTGGCTGACATATGCCAGCTGCTGATTTACACTGGTGACACCATTCTGCATTTGCTGCTGTTTCCACTGCTCTCAGGCAGAGGTCAAACAAAGGTCACGCAATAATTAATACTCCTTTAAGTCTCCGCGTATCGCCGCGCTGTCCTTGGCGCGACAGTCGGTCCGCGGCAGCTCTAATCAGACAGACGGCTCACTCATGCTTTCGCTAGAGGTCAGAACACAGTTAATCTGCGCCTCGCTCGGCCTCCCTTTCCTCCCTTCCTTCCCCTTCGCCTCTTGGCTTTTTTCTTCCCTTCATCATGTTTGCGTTTCCCTTCCTCCTTCCTCAGTTTCACAATCATTTAACCATGTACCACAGTGCGGTCACTGCTTGTGACATTCACACGCAATCGTAAAACACGATGTATCCAGGAGGCCACCGCGAAGGGAAGATAGATTCGTTTGCGTGCTACCGAGCTCGTTGTGCGTCCTTTTGTGGTTCTTCTGGAACTGCAAAACCAATGAAACATCGTACTCTTTCAGAAAGAAGTTCAAGAGCCATGTTTCTGCTTTACTCCCCGCCAATACAAAAGCCCCATGAACACACACATTGCAGTGTTCTCACGTAGCATCGCGTCATGCGTTCTGCGTCGGGTCTGACACTTGTCAATTCTCCAATGATGGAACGTGATTCGGTGTGTCATTCACATTAACGCAGAACCTGCTCTTGCTGTAACTTCAACTGGGAATGGGGAGGATCTCGGATCCAGCTGTTTTCCATGGTTGGGACTTTTACGTCCCAGCTCAGATAAAGGTTGGACCGAGACAAATGAGAACTGTGGATGCAAGATGGTCGCTTAGATTTTATTGTCCCAAACGGGGATGTAGCAGACAGAACAAACAATGGAAACCTGTAGTTGGGTGTTGCGGTGCTGCTCAAATCAAAGTGATTACCATTACCTGGAACAAAAAGGAAGGTCAGAACAAAAGGTATCTAAGAATCAAACAAAATCCACAAAAGAAAACAGACACTGACCTCCCAAGATATGGCTATAAAAAAAAAAGCTACATCAATAACTGCAACTTTCCTGTCTGTAAGTTAACATAAATACACTTTTCTCTTTACAACTATTTACAACCTACAAAAAAAAAAAAAAAAAAAACCTCTCTACCCCAACTCAAACTACCACTTACCAAAAACTGACTAACATATAAATGTCAACTCACAAAGGAACCTTAAGGGCTTTATTAACAAAAAAAGGAAAAAAACAAACCAAAACCAAACAAAATCCAACCACTAAACTAATCTACAAAAGGTTACTGAACCAGACCCCAGCCAAACTCCACAGCAAGCAAGAGGCAGACTGCCCCGTCAAAGCAGTTGCATCTGAATGAAAGTTTGCAGGTCTTTTATCTCCCAGCTTGGTGATGTTCTGTCCGTGATTGGCTGGGCAATTATCCAATCGAGAGGGAAGGTGTGGTGTCGATGGCCAATCGTCAATGCGACGTGGCACACAGGGATTTGCATGGGAAACAAACACTAATTAGAGCAAGCAGTAGACAGCCTTAACAGTGACTAGAATCTGATTGTTCAATTTATTGTTCAAATCAGATTACCTCACATGTGTTGAAATGACTTGGTAATATCAAACACTTCTGACAGGGTTCGTTATTTGCTTTCAATGGGGTAAAAAATGCAAATCAGAAATCACTGATGGGGATTTTTTTTTTTTCTGTGATATTGTCAGATTTTAATAATGCTTTGTGTTTGATATTTGTGTAAAACAACCACTCCCAACTGTTTATTTCCTGGACTACTCAGCAGATACACAACATATGCCTTCCCTGCCGCACACGTTCAGTTTGATTCAGACTGCGCGTCAAATCTCAACAACAGTCATATCAGTGCGCCTCACACAGTAAGGTCAGGACCCTTTCCAATAAGATGGAGGAACCATACGATACAGCAATTCCCACATGAGCCGGAGTGCGGAGAGGAAAAACGCCGCCTTACAAATCGGACGAAGCCGGCAGGAGCGAGCGGAGAGGTGGGCGGCCGTCGGCGCCGAGACGAGGTGGGGGGGGGGACCGGCGCCGAGACAATGATCGGATTTATCGTGCCTTTTAATGCCCTCCGCCTCCTGCTCTCTCTGCGTGCATATATGTACACGTGTGACTCAAGGCCTTTGAAAACTGTATTTATAGGACTGTGAATGATGAGTCTCCCCCCCCCTTGGAAAATGTCAATGCCCCCTGGACAGGCCAGCCCACGGCCAGCGCAGAGGACAGCGCTCCGTTGGCCAAGTTGAGTCACGCGCCGACTCGCCCGCTTCTATGGTGACGAGACCGGGGGGACGAATCGGATCGCAAATCACCAACGCGCACTTTCCTTTTGTTGTAACTGCTTAGCTTGACTTATCACGTTTTGAAATCAGACCAGAGTCCCGTTTTATCTCCCCCCCCCCACCAACTCATCTCTCACCCATCAATCACCCAGAGCTCCTCCCACTCCTTCCCCTCACAGTCCATCAGTCTAAAGACCCCCGTCCACCCTTCCAGACGTGGATGTCATCTCTCTCCACACATGTCCTCCTTCACCCTCGCTTCCATCATCCCTCCCTCCCCGTCGCGTACGTCAATGGAACATCGCTGTCACGCTGCGCCGCGTTGCATCCACTCACTCGGAAGAACACGCTCTTTACTGTTTTCTTTTTTTTTCCTCGCAACATCACACGAACACATATTCTTATTCCTGCTGTTTCTTCTTCTCTCTCTTTTTTTTTTGCATACTGAGTACTGGTCCTCCTCCTCCTCCTTTCCCACATCTTGTTAGTCAGCTATCGAGGCTTCGGTCGCTCCTCCTGGGGGGGGGGGAGGACAGAGGAGGCCAATTAAATATTTATGGATCAACATCCATTCAAATGTTTGGCACCGGAGAGAACCCGTGACCGGAAAAAAAAAAAGTGACATGACTTGTTTGTGCACAACTCGCAGCAAAGCGGGGGAGGCGGAAGGCTGGTGCACAGCATGTGTCGCCTGTGTACGTACGCACATGCTCGGTGGGGGCTGCGCCTGAAATTGTAACATTATAGAGAGGAATTGTTGTTTATAGGATGGAGATGCTCACTCGATTCCAAAGAGAGGCGAGACATCGAAGGCCTACGGAAGCGGATGTGCGTTAAGAGATAGTTGAGTGCCCATCTGTGAGTCCATAAATGTGGCTCGGCCCGGGGGGAAGGGCTGGAAGAAGGTGCGGCAACTTGTTAGCATGCATTTGCATTTTGAAACTTTTCGACCTTTACTCGTTCTCGACAGAAAACTCTCTGACTTTAGGCAGAGGGGGGCTTTAGTTGGCGTATGATCCAAATGTCCAAGCAAGGAAGAATGAAACAGCTTTCAGAATCCTTAGTTTATGACTTTCTGTGTCACTTTCTCATCATGTTGTTGTGCCACTTTGCATTTGCATGTTGTTGTTTTTTCAGTTATCCAATCCTTTCGCATGATGTGATACCTCTGAGTTGTATTCCTAGTAGTCATTTTGCACAAATTTGTTGTCTTTTTTTCTCTGTTGTTTGTGTGCCTTTGTTGTCACAAATCACACACTGGATAACATATCACTTCATTCTGACTGCCTCAGACATTCATGTTGTTAAATTGTGTCTCCATTTGTTGTTTATTGTAGCCTTTGGTAATTTTGTAGCCAGTTTTGTAGTCATTTGATATATTCTATGTTGTTTCTGATAGAACTGTGTTGGTTTGATGTTGTTTGTGGCCAATTTGTTATTGTCTTTTTTGTTCTATTGTTGCTACATTCTTTTGCTGTGTCGTTTTTTTTAACTGCTTCTTGTCATTTTTGCGGGTCTTTTTTTAAGTTTTGTTGTGGTCCTAAATGTTTGTTTTTTGTATTTTGTGTGCATTGACACACTGTGGCCTTTTGTGTTCGTTTTTACTCCTGAGTTGGCTCTTTTTTTGGTCATCATGTCACCTTGTGTTGCTCCGAGGCCTTTTTCTATCCCTGTGATCATTTTGTTTTTTTGCTAAGCTGAGGCCATTTCAAGTCCAATCTCTTTGGGAATCGAGACAGCAAAGACAACAGAAACAAACCCAAAATTTATTCCCTTCATTTGTTGTTCATTGATGCGTTTTGAGCTAATCTGAACCAATTCATTTTCCGGCCAGGTTTTTCCTCTCTTCAAATTCAAACGAAAAACATTTTGACCAGCTGCTTTTTTTTTTCATCTGAAAACAACATTTATTTCCACATGAGCAGAGCCCAAAATTATCTGTAAGCAAACACGGGATCAAACAAAAAAAAAAACCCTCAGGTGGGTTTGATGCCAGTCCAGCAGCTCCAGCAGCAAATAAAAGACATGATCTGTTTTCATTCACCACGGCAGCACTGCAGTCTTTCTATTGGGAGGTAAATAAAAAAAACCATACGTCCAACTGTGAGCATTGAGCCGGAGTGCTCCTAGGGTGAGATAATAACATCCTCTTTATGTTGCAGTTGGGCTTGTTTTGATTTGTTTGTTTTCTTCTGACAGATGACAGTTCCAAATCATACAAACAGAGGGAGCCGGGACCCGTCAGAGGACATCAGCTTGTGTGAAAGCGAGTTAGAGCCCGATCGCGGGCAGTGGGCACCCACCGAAAGTGTGCCGAGTCGATACAAAGAGTTTCTCTCTCGCTCGTGAAGTACAGGAGCGCTCACAAAGACAGCGGTCTCTTTGGCCTCGCCTCAGAGACCGGCAGCGATCGAGTCAATCAAGCATGCTTTTGGGGAGCTTGTTCCATCTCTGAAGAACCGGCCAACTGCTTGTTGCTCTATAGTGTTCAACGCGCCCTCATTCATTGTTCTACTGAAGCCTGGCGAGCGAGAGTGTGCTGAGAGCTGAGTAAGGGAGTTCAATGAGACGAGAACGTATGTAGTTACAAGTGGCTTTGCAGAGAGCGAGGAGGGGGTTATGATGTCACAATCTGGATAAACAAGCAATTGTCTTAACTAGAGGTAGAGAGGATGAAAGTCAACTAAAATCTGAAAATGGGTCTTTATATATATGAAGGGACGAGCAAAGGTGACAAAAAGCTCAGTCTGAACTGTGATCAGTTTGAAACACTGCCATTTTGTCATGGCCGAGATGTGATCAAGACATAACGCGGTGCCTCCCGGGACTTACAACTCCCAGTGAAAGTGGTACCAACAGCCGTGTGTCATCAGTGTTGCGGCGATAGCTGACACACCTCGGGGAGATGATTGCTGCTCGATATTGTTCTGTGCCTGTATGGGAAGACAACAGGCTGGGTCTGAAACTGACAGGTAGATTATTGTCTCTGAAGATGAAGACGGGAATGTGGGGGTGAGGGGGGGGGGGGGCTACGTGGCACAGGTTCACTGTGGAAAAATAAAGTTCCAGAGAAAAAAGTTCCTCATTTCCGAGCCATACAAGGCTGGGCTGCAGTGTCAGATAGTCATCATAAGAGAAGCAAACACACCTCCCAGAGATAAAACAGGCAGATTAGGACAAACGTGTTTGAACACACCGACTGTTACCTTTTCTTTTCACCCCAATCAAATTCTCCCTGTTCCTTAAACTAACCCATTCTGACAGCTTCTTCGCCGATCCTTCATCAAAAATGGCAGCGTCACAGGCGCTCATCTGCTCTCTGATAGGTCTGGGCCAACATATCACACACTTGGGTAACACAGCTGGAGCACTGAGGTCTTACAATAACCGGCACATCAGTGTTATGACCTAAGCAGCCAAAATGGCCCCATGGAGCGAGAGAACAGCCTGCACTCTAACCTGCTGTTTCACTGCCTCCTCTTGGCTCAGTATGCTCTCCTAAATAGATTGGAGTGTGCTATGATCCCCAGCAGGGACCCTGTGACAAATATAGGCCCCCATGACACACCACAGCAGAGAGCAGATCGTCTCGTTGGCGTTGCAACAGGTCACAGAGTTGTGCTAATTTGTTCTCAGCTAGATGTTACAGTTGGTAGCACTCTTATGACAAAATAGTGATGCTTTCAGCGTGCATAGGATAAAACAGTGCGGTTGGAGACACTGACACGATGGCTCTGCAGCACAGCGGTGGCCTACAGTGTTGTCGGACGGTGGTCCGAGGGATCACGGTGCGGCACGACCGCCTTCCCACTGATCTGGAACTTTGGAGACAAAGACTGCCTGCAGCCAAATTCAGGAACAAATTAAAATCAAGATGTTACACAGTGTGAGAGCTGAAGAGCAAAAGCATCCAATCACACCGCGGTGCAGAGAAACTGTGGAGGCAGCCTTCTCTGGACTGAAGTGCCGATTTATGGAGGGCGGAAGATTTATCTCAATGGTAATGTTGCTCTCTTGTTCTGCAGGTCTTTGACATTCATGTAAACAAAACAAGGGGGTTGTTGGAAGGGTTGGAAACTCGATTCGAGAGCTTTTTGGGATGCTTGTTTGAAGGATAAGCAAGTTCCATGTAATCAAATCGAAAAGTGGCAGAGTTACACAATTGGAAATGCTGTCTGAACATCGCAGCAGGCGCTGGATTTGCGATGTCTCTGCAGAGTCTGAGCACATCATACTTGATGTCCTACTAGAGATCATTGGAACTATGTCGCATGATGTAAGTTAGAAGATCACTCCTGATTTCTAAGTCAACTCATCAGAATGACCTGAAGAGAATAAACATCCGAAACATCCTGATGCCTAATTTCCACATCTGTGGCGTGTCTGATTGGCCTCCAACAACATCCTCACACAGATGGCAGAAGACATTTATTTGAAACTGTCCAATAATCCCCAAGACATGACATTAGCCTGGACCACCAAAGGTGGTGGTGGGGGGGACGCAATCACTGCTGTTGTTTCCTTCCGCGCCCACTCGGGCTCGGGCTCCTCTTCCCACTGAAAAGCACCCCGGCCGCCCCGGTGTCAGCTTCCTGAACGCTTCACATCGATGCTTTTCATACGTGTCCCATTGAGGCCTGAGAGTCTGCTGGGTTTTTGTGTTTTTTTTTCTTTTCCCTCCCCTCTATCGGAGCCAAGCCCTACAGCAGCTGGCTCAGCTGATTAACATAACCTCAACAAAAGCGGAGGAGCTAAAAAGGCGAAACGACTTGCTGCAGTCTTTGAGGGGAGGCAAAAAAAAACAAAAAACCCTTCCCAATCTTCAGCCTCCGAGGCTGGTGGCAGGGAAAAGCTGGTGTAATAGTAACTGTGAGTTTCACACTGGCTGCAGATCTGTAATCCCATTCGCATACAGACTTTTTTTGTTGTTGTTGCGTACAGACTTTTTTTTGTTGTTGCAGAGGAAAGAGATCCGACTGACGTACTGTATATTTACGGCGCGCCCGTGGTTGTGACTGACATATGAGAAAGTCGGAGGTTGAAGAAATCATAATTTTGAACCCTCCTGTTGTTCTTCAGGTCAAATTGACCCGTGTCAAATTTTCAAGGTCTATAAATTACAATTAAAAGTATTTTTTCAGTATAAATTTCCCCTGCTTGCCTTAGTTAGTGTAGACAACCTATCATTCGAAAATCGTTCCTCTAACATATTTGCGAACCCCCCCTACATGTTTATATCACATAGATACTCTTTGGGTCAATTTGACCCACCAGTCACACATGGATGTA
>JAUESE010088488.1:0-10714 GCA_032274725.1 Malacoctenus triangulatus | reverse complement strand
TGCTGCTCGTTTAACAGACATGTCACTTGCTAATGTGGAACTAAACATGTCTGCCAACATTTATGACCAAAAAAGCATTGTTTCCAATTTCATTATGTTGGTTTTCTGACACACACTGATGGGAATTGTTTCTTTGCAGGAGCACTGCAACGGAGCCGCCCTCACCCTCATGGAGGAACAGCTGAAAACTGCCAGAACAAGATGCAAGTGCAAATACAATCGGATCAACCAGACACTGAACGCTTTGGGAAAGATCCCGAGATCCTTGCCACCAGTGAGTATCGGCTTTTGTTGCGTGGTGGTCAGGAAAAAACAAAAACAAAAAAGGATCCAATACTAAAACTTGATTTCTCTTCCCCTCTCACAGAGCAACTCGTCGGAATGCCAGTGGGAAAACGAAGGATCCCAGAAGCTGTTCCAGCCCTTCGTGAGGGACATCGAGAACCAGACTGAGAAGATGTACGCCACGGTGGCGCCGTGAGCTGGAGGGGGCTACAGCAGCAAACCTAACAATGTCTTTTCGGCTCTTATTTATTTCTACACACTGCCAAAAAAAATGTTCTCTAAAAGTTCAAAAACACTGTAACTATTTATTACTTTATCTATTGTCTAAGTAATATGCAAACATGTTATTTATGGAGATTATTTAATTAAACGTAAAAAAGTGGAACTGCAACTTTTGTCTTTTGTTTTAATAAAACAGTGATTTAGGTCATTTTGAGGCATCTCTAAAGCAAAGTTAACACACTTTTAGTTTGACATATCACTGCTACCTGCTGTTCAATTTCGGGTCTCACTGCTGCACTACTACACATACTTATAGTAAGGACTACCAATGGACCAATCACAGATGGTCGTCTGTTGTAAATTTTACACCATCCCAAGATCAACCTGTCAACCTGTTAGTCAGAAAACACCTTGTTACCAGTTACACCTTCCTGT
The DNA here is from genome assembly GCA_032274725.1 of Malacoctenus triangulatus. NCBI lineage: Eukaryota > Metazoa > Chordata > Actinopteri > Blenniiformes > Labrisomidae > Malacoctenus > Malacoctenus triangulatus. Next base: position 9,772 of record JAUESE010088488.1, on the reverse strand, counting down.
TTGGAAATGCTAAATCAAAAAAAAAAAAAAAAGTTCTCACAAGGGCCAAAAAAAGTCTGCTATTATCCTCCAAAATAAAGTACAATTGATGTAAAAGTTACACTTCAATCTTTCTTGAGGTGTAACTGACTGAGTGCAAATATGACTTGCTCCAAAAACAGATAACTCCTGAAGATCATCCCTCAAACACCCTTTAATTGCACACAAGGAATCTACACACATCAAAAATGCTCTGAACTTTTTGAAAAACATTTAAGTATGAAACCTCGAATGCCTTTTGTTTCACCACTCCATATTCTATCATCTGAGCGTCACAATATGGCGATAAGTAAATAATCAGACTCCCGTTCATGTAATCAGCAAACAGGACTGAACATGTGTTTCTTGACCAGTATTTGCTCAACAAAGTTCATAGAGCGAACAGAGAAAGCAAGAGAAACCATCAGCACCACAAACTACAGGCGACCAACCTACTTTCAGAAGGGCTGGCGGTTGAACGCGGAGCTGCAGCAGGCCACTGGAGGGATTTTACCATGTTGTAGTAGAATGGTTACAAAAAAAAATTCCAAGAGTCATCAAGAGGAAAAAACACTGTGTGCATTAGGTGTTGTGCAGCTAATTCAGCCCACCCTTTCCACCCGGTGGCTATATAAATCATATGCAGCACCCGAAGTAAGCAAAGCAACTCCATACTCTCACTAACCAACTCATTGCACTGACAAGCCTTCGAGCCAAGGATGGAGCACTTTATTATCACACTGTTTTGGATTGCAACTCTCTTCGCTTACCTCCAAGCCTTCAGAACCAACCTGATGCTGAAGGAAGTCCAGTGTGTAAGTCCTGTCAAAGCCAACCTTTTTTTTTCATGCCAGGTTTGTTCTGTTATTTCATGTTGGGAATAAAGTCCTGTCTCTACTCTTTAAACCAGCCGTCAGATTCGACTTTCTACGCTCCAGAAAACGTGAAGGTAAGGCTATGTTCGCTGCCTCGCAAAGGTCGTATGTTCACAAATTCTTTCAAATCTAATATTCCAACAAGAGAAAGCTCAGAAATAATGCAGCTGTTTGAAGCAGGGGACAACCCAACTTCTCATTCAAATGCAAAGTCACTCAAGCTTCAAGGTTGAGATGAGCTTTTATAAACCACATGTAAAAGGTTCTCTAGTACAGGAAACGAGTTTGCCAGGTGTTGATACTTCACAGAGACGCGGCTACATGCAGAGTCTTCTGCAAGCAGCCACGAGTGCACGTCACTCAGCACAGCACCAGGGACGCTAAAACATCCTCTCTCTCTCTTATACGCAGGAGCACTGCGTTGCTGCTGCACTGGAATGCGTCGAGAAAGAACTTAGTGGAACGGCCAGAATGGAGTGCGAAGACCCCAGAAGACGCCTCGACCAGGGTCTCAGAATGCTGCAAGCAAAGTTCAGGAGATGGAAGGCACGGCAGGGCGACCATGTGAGTATCACCTCACGTTGTGACGCCAAAGCGTCTTCACGGCAAAGCACCAGCGGTGGCAGCACCGTAAACTTCCCCGTTCTTCACTTCAGGTGCCGACAGCCCCCGGTGAGTGTGTCTGCGAGGCGTGGCCACAGGCGCCTTTCAGGGAGTTTTTGGCCAAAACCAAAACTCTAACTGAGCTCATGGACGCTTTGCAAGCCGACTCGACGTGACAAGCCAACGGAAGCGCTCGTGCTGCGTTTTCCTCCTCATCTGCGGCAAAGCAGAAAGACCTCAGCAGCTACTGGGCAACAATGGAAGGACACTAAAAATATTGTCTGGTAGAAGAGCAGTGATTGGACTGTATCAGGTTTCCTAATGTACCAGTGTGAACTTTGGATTATCTGTTTTTACCAATGCTATGAATGTGAACCCTGCTCGGAAATGTTTGTATGGACGACCACGGCGATGCAATATAAAGAACCTGTCACCCTGAATGTTTTTCTTGCATACGATCTTATAGCTACTTTCTTATAGATACTTTCTAATACATTCAACAAGAAACTGCTGTAAAGTGATATGACAAAATTGTATTTTTAATGTATAATACTGACAATAATTACTTTTTATTTATGTATTTATTATATATTTACCAGCCTTATTTAATGCTTCAAACTGTTGCTTTACCGGGAAGAGAATAAAGGAGTAAATATACTAGACTGTGCTGTGTACTGTCAACAACATTTTTTTATGCTGTCATTCAATTTCAGGTCAGCCAAACATGTGTTTATGTCAAGTTTGAATAGAAGAGTCATATATAATCTTGTTATGAAGTGATTACTCCATAATGTTTTGGAAAAGATTGTTTATTTAACTCAAACTGTTCGAAGTTTGTGATGGCATTTGCATTGTGAGGATCTAGTTTTTTGTGTGTCAAATACTTGCATTTTGAATACATATCATTGTCTTACAGCAGCTTTCATGCACAACCTGCAAAGTAGACATCAAATTAAATTTTACGGGAACAGCATAAATGCCAAGCAGTTCTGTCAGAGATGTTTGAGTCGCTCCATTATTATATATTATATTATTAACACTGCTCACTGTGTTTCGATCCTTTCACTATGTTTGAGTGTGTAACCACGCGTGATTCTTCGAGTTCCTTCACAACAGCAGTTTGATTTATACTGTCGACTTCAGTGAGGGTTGCCTAATGCATACATTTAGGTGACAGTAACAGGGGGCGCAGTTTCCTTTTTAGTTTTCTTGACAGTTTGTTCCACTTTGTTATTTGGAAATTTTTCCATGGAAAACAATCCTTTTGAAAAAACAGAAGCTCTGCAGTTGCTACTGTTTCCAAGAAAAAGCTGATCAGCAATCCTACCGCTAAAATGCAACAGCTTTGAAGAGTTCAGGTCTCAAGTGTTTTCACTGAGAAACCACATCAAGAGAGTTGCGTATCCTGTTTATCTCAAAGCCTACTATTATCACCTCAGTGACTCAAACCATCAAAAATCAAAAGAGGTTTTTTTTTTTTGTCCTAATCCAAAAAAAGTATTTAAAAAATTAAAGAACAGGTATGGTAATCTCAGTCCATATTTCCATTAAACCCAGTGACATCACCCAAGGCCCTGAGGTACTTCTGCAAACACATTCATTTCACCACATGAGAACCTTGCTCAGCTTTAGGACCTTATCGTTGTGCTAACATGAAAAAGGCTTCAGGCTCACACTGAGATCACTACGAAACAAGAAGGGTGTTCATGATCAAGAAGTACAATAGTATTATTTGGATCAATGAATGGTACATTTGACTTGGCTGGCTGACATTTCACTTTGAATTCTCATCACATCTAAAGGTAAACAGCATGAAGTAATTGATGTGTAGTACTACTGCATAATTTCTTTGCAGGATATCTCTCAAGAAAGTTAGAAATATTTCATATGCTTTCTCCCTCCACGATCAATAAAAACATTGCATGAGAAGTAATCTATGGGGGGTCTGTAGATGTGTAGCAGATCAGTTTAACAAGGAATTTAACCTGCACTCAATCGTCTAGTTAAATTGCAAAACTAACAAAAAAAAAAAAAAAACATGTACTGCACTGCGTCTGAGGCTTTACTGACATCATTTCAAAGGCAGCCGAGAATGTAGGAACCCAGAGCGATACCTACAGCTGAGAGCCTTCTTCTTTGCAGACTTAGGTTCTTTGCATGCAAATGTAATTCCTGATGTTGGTAGAAAAAAAAAAAGAATTCAGTCTGGAATCTACCACAGCACTCCTATCACAAGGCTGTCTGAAACTGGAGTAAATGATCTGCTGCGTCGCATACACAGGAAACCCAAACATTTCCTGTAAGCGTAGCCGTAAATATATCGCGAGTCAAACCAACAGTTTCCATCAACATGAGGGAGGTCAACAACTCTGAATGTCGTGACAGAGAAAAATTTGCGCAAAGTATACATATACATATATACTCAGTGTATAAAGAGCAGCAGCTGCCATTTGAAAACACAAATTCAACTTTGTTCGGTTATCATGCTGACGTGGTAAAGCTTAACACAACACAGGTTGCCTACGACTGAAGCAACAAGCTCAATTACATAGTTTGGCCCAAATTACCTCGTATATGAAAAACAAAATAAATCAGAACAATAAAGAATTTCACAGAATAAAATGAAAGAGTGCAGGAAATAGATCTTTCCTGTGTGTGTACATCCCAAGTGCAAAGGGGTTCTCGCACTTGTTTGCAGCTCCTGTGAGGTTCACAATCTGTCTGTAGGTTTTGATAAAAAAAATGCAATGCATCATAGAGCCAGTACAGAACTGGTTAGGGCTTTTGTTCTCTTTCTTTTCTTAAAATTGATTGCATATTTGACAAACCGAACATATGTACAAGAATTTGAATTACACTTTATTGCTTAACTTTCATTTTGGACAAGCTCAAATGAAACACTTCCAGTATCAAGTCAAAGCATAAATTTGGGTGAAAAGCTACTTTTCCAGGACAAGAACAAACGCAGGCACACGAAATTGGCCGAACATGAAAAAATTGAGTAATACTTGTGCTCCATTCTTTTTAGTGTAACTCTTATCAAAACCTAGTTCAAACCGAACATTTGTTACCAAAATGTAACCAGACAGAAAAGAAAAAGAACTAACAGTGCTGCTTCATTCACATGCTGAAGTTATCACTGACTGAAACCTTGTTGATCCAGGAACCGAAGCCCTGCTGGTGCAGGTGCGCCCGCAGTAAACTTTTGGCCTCCTGGTAGGGCTTTGCCATCCTCTTGAGCGACAAAACAACAAAAGCAACATGAAAATAATCAGAACGGGACACTTTGTGAAAGAGCTTCGAGCTCCTGTCGTGTGCGTGGGTACCTTGGCTTCGCTGTAGGAGCTTGTGGCCAGCAGGTCCTGCCTCTGAGCCTCTTTGGCCACCAACTTGAAGCGGTGGAGCATGGCAGCTTTGCACAGACGGCTGGCCAGCGCAGGTCCACTCTTAAAAGGGGATCTGTAGCAAAAGAAGGGATTTGGATATTTCCGAGTGACTGCTGCACCAAACATACTGGTTCCTGATAGAATGCACAAAAAACAATGACACTGTGTACAGTGGTCCTCACTCCTCAGTTGTCTTGCCCTCCAGACCGTTCACAACCTCCACAGAGCTGTCGCCTTCACTCCAGTTGATGCTGTCGGTCACGGAGCTGCTGCCTGGGGTTTTGGCAGCCACTGAGTCCACCAGGCTGATGTGGGGTCTCATCGTGCAGTAAAACATGGGAAGCTGAGCGTTGATCCCATCCACACGCTGGTTCACGGACAGCTCGATGCCACGGATCTCACAATGGTCAGAGTTGCCTGGAGGATTTAACAAGGTGTCAAGACAAGGACCATGAGTGAGTTCATCAACCAATCCAAACATCCTAAAAAAATATAGTGTCCTTTTATCACCGATCACTATAAATGGAAACTCCTTTTTGGAAGAGCATGTCTACACAGTTCAAACACTTATTTTAAAGGCGCAGTCCGAAGTTCCTCCTCCTGAAAATAAAAAATAGATTTAAAAAGGTGAAAACCAGCTCAATCCGTAGCCTTGGGTCTCTACTCTCGAGTGATAGTGACATTTTTTGCAACTCCCCCTCCCCCTGGCTGTATTTTTATCTTTCCCTTTTGTTTACCTCATTCGGGCCGTTTCTTGGTGGAGACTGTGTTATTGTCTCCAGCCAATAACGGAGCTCTGGGCGTGACACTCTGTGGGGAAAGTCATGACTGGGAGATGTCAGACAGAAGCTGCGAAGAAAAGGAAATACTCTGCAGCAAAGAAAAGTTTAGATTGTGCCCACTGGAAAACCAGAGTCAACATTGGTGTCGCTTTCACTGGCTTCCGAGCATTGAAGGAGAGGCTTGGACTGAGTGACTGATGCGGATTTGGAAGCTTACGCTTGGGCAGATATGCGCGAACTGCATTACTGATAGCCTGCTAATTTAGCGGCAAGCTAAGCTGCTAACTAAGTAGCATATTTGTTAGTAAGTTAGGCTGCCAGGAGACAAAAGCAGTATCGTAATTGTAAGCAGTCTCTCTGTATTCGCGGCTAATAACTGTGAGTGTAATAATGCCAGTGTTGACCGAGTGCGTGTGTACTCGCAGTGCTGGAAGAGACGGGACGGCACTGATTAGCCGAGGGGAGGGGCTCTCAGTTTGAACAGTGTTTGTAAACAGAAACGGGGAACAGCTTTGGACTGCGCCTTTAAAACTAAGTAGATGTTGTTCTAAATTATATGAACACATTCAAGTGACTTTCAGCCTTTTGCACTCACTTTTTGCACTTCACATCACTTTTTGTGGCACTACTTTTAGACAACATGGGGTTATCTGTTCCACTTTTTCCATGTCTGCATTTTTCAAATGCAGTTAATAAAACGATGCCTTCACACATCCTTTGCAGCCAAGATCTTTACACCTTGGCTTCCTTTCAAAGTCAGAAACGACTTTCAGTCTCCACCACAGAAGTTCCAGCTCATTGCACCATACAGGAAGAGCTGAGGTAGCACCAATTGAAGTTACTGTAGGGCTGTTGCTGTGTTTGCACATAGAGACAATAAATGAAGGTCCGAAATCACATCATCTTGTTCCAGTTTTGACAGACCATGAATTGAACTTGAGGATTTTTTTACCATGTTGTAGTAACAGAAATTACTCCTCGACTTACCGATGAGGATTCTTTGGACGTAGACGGGCTCAATGAAGTGGCTGAGCAGGGCCCCCTGGTACCCCAACACCTGCCACTGAGTGATCTTGTCAGTGCTCGACATGCTGACCACCTTAGAGGCGGAGTAATCCAGGCCTGACGAGAAAACTGAAAAGACCTTCAAAAGAGAAAAATCACTCTTAGGTTACATATAAGTAAAGCTGATCACAGCTGGCATGGGAGAAATATAACTCAACAATAGTATATCTTTTAAAACAGCAACTCAAACTCGAACACAAGGAAGACATGACGGTACCATTCCCTGTATTGACAGGTGTAAGCCGATCTCGTTGTTGTCCTTCCATGTAGAAACAGAGTTTGGCTTCAGGCGCCTGAGGATGAGAAGCAGACGAGACGCAGGCTCTCCTGAACGTTTCCCTAATCTGGAAAGAACTAGAAATATCAGGTTGTATCTGGTGACTGAAGGAAGTACAGTTCTCCACACTCACAATGGGATCTGGGAAGCACCCTTAGGCAGCTGGTTTACGTAGAGGTGAAGGGTGATGTCCCTCTTCAGGGTGAGCAGGCTGCTGCTGCTGTTCTGCTGGAAGATTGACTTCTCCATCAGACTGGCATTTCTGCTGAAAAACATCAGCAGGTGGCGATACAGAAACCTGGGAAAACAGCGGGGAGGATTGATTTACTGTGTGCACACGGCAAGAGAGATACAACGTAAAAACACACTGCAACAAAACATGATATTTTTCTATATGATGTGAGGCAGGCAGACAACCAAGGAAACAAGTCTGATGACATTAAATCGCATGAATAACCTCATCAGAGATCTCCGCGCTGTCACGACTGCATGCGAGTCATGCATGATCCGTCCACTGGGCGAGCCGCTCTCTTTGGTATTGAAGTTTCCGGTACCGAGAGCGATTACCTCAAATCTGTTTGCTAGAAAGAGACAAGTTTTGACCACAATAAAGATATCGTATTACTCTGAGCAAATGTCACACATTTTACATATATTTGTCAGTTAATTTGGATAAATTTAGAGTTTTATTTCCAAAAGGTTTGTCGTTGCTGGGCTTGTTTTGGCCAAGCCAAATTTAATTCTCCAATGATGAATGCAAAACAATCAGTGTCAGCATGCGTGGAACTAATCCGTTGGCTGTCATTTTCGTTCCATCCACAGATTTTGTGGATTTGAATGTGCCACAAGTAATGCAGCAAGCAAATGTCAGCCGATAAATTACTAGAGAAAAAAAAGTTTCACCTACTTTAATTCAACAATTTTTTTATAGAGGCCACCTGTCGCAGTGTCCCAAACAAACTAGCCTTCGTCTAGTGGACTAACTCAGTTCCTGACCAGTCTGGATGATGAACGCTGCCGTGGAGCTGGCACAGTCGGAGAACTCCGGGTGGCTGTTCAGCAATTTGATGAGCTGATCCCTGACAGCTTCTGGGATCTGCAGATTGATGGGATTCTTTCTTTCTGGAGAGCAAATTGTCAAGTTGAACCATCTAAAGCACAAAGGGTAGAACCAAGAACAGTCCTCAAAGTGTGATAATGTTGGGCTGCACAGTTTGCTCAACTGTGGAAAAACAAATGCCCAAATGCATCACTGCACTGTCAAGCTGTTGCATCTATTGTTATTTGTTATTTAGGTTTTAAATCACATTTTGAAGTACTAGCATTTGACATTTGTTTTATGCTTCATATCATTTCATGAAAATTGTGAATAATTGTAACTCTTTTTTTATTCTGACCGATTCATAAGTGTAAATTGCTGGGTTGAAGTGACATTTTTAGTGTGTTCTACCAACTATAAGCACCATGTTCACTGCTCAACTGCTTAAACACAACACTTTGGCATCACAAAGTTGCTTTAATCGTGGAGTTCTGCTCTCAAAAAAGGAGCAATTGAAGGAGGAGGACCTCTGGCTGAGCAAGGACCACCCCTTAAAACTCCAATGGGAAATGCCCATATGGATATCAGAAGGTACCATGAGCAGCTCTGTGAGAAGGGGCATCAGGCTTGGAGGTCTGCTCCTTGACTGGCAGTGGGGGAGGGGCGTCTGAAAAAAACCCGACAAGTACAGATGTTAAAATGAAAGAAAAAAATTCATCCTCAGTTTGCTTTAAACGGCCATTACACAAGAAATAAGGTCCACTGTTGACTATTGCTGAAGAACTTAAACATCTGTCCTTAAATGTAGCTGTTAAGTCACCATTTTTAATGATGCAAACAAAACATCTCTGGGAATGTTCCCTGAAACAGCCTTTGGCCTCATTTAGTCTCTATGCAGAAAAATCACTAGCGACACACTTGTGTGACACCGGGTGGTTAAACTCTAACCTGACACTTCAGGCAGGCCAGTCTTTCGGCCCTCCAGGGTGGGCAGCAGGTCATGCAGTGCCAGCTCTGCCGCACGGCGACGGGCCTCCTTTTTGTTGTTCCCGATTCCAGTTTTGTACTTGACTCCATCGAGCACCACACAGAAGGCAAAATAAAGACCTTTGACGTTCCCTGACAAAAACAAAAAAAAACAGCAATTATCAAGAGTAGCATAAACTTTAGACATAATGCTTCAATGAAACAGACATGGAAGAACAATCACTGATGAGGAAAGAAATGTAAATAACCTGAGCACAGGACACATCTACACTGTGTGTACAAGTGAATGTGTTGGTTGACGTGAACCATGGTGGGGAGCTTTACCTGGGGTCACTGTCTCCTTCATTTCCAAGTGATACTGCAAATTCTGGGCGAGCTGATGGAGTAAAGACACAGCTTGGGTCTCACCTCGCTTGTATTTGTTGATCAGTTCACTTGTAGGCACTTTTGGTCCTTGGATTGGTGAAAGACAGAAAGACACAGAATGTAGATCAAAAATGGACAATTCACTGAGCCGGTATAAACAAACAATAAAAAAATAGGTTGCAAAACCAAAGAAAAAAAGCAACTCAGACAGTGTGAATGCAGCTGACTGAGACCAACCATATTTAGACCTAGCCCAGTTAGAAGCTGGTGGACATGATCCACTGCCTTGACCACTCCTGTGAGCTGAAAAAAAAGCCAGGTTCAAACAGAGAACACAACAGTCCAACAACAAAGATATTAAAGGTCTTGAGCTT